>CM035415.1:73542802-73547802 GCA_020310875.1 Ceratopteris richardii
CAGTGGTATCAGAGCTGAAGGTGCAATACAAGAGAAGAAAAGACAATTGAAGTTCTGATTGGTGCAGATATTGGAGTTCTTCCAAATCAAAGGAGGACAAGGACAAATTATTGAAGATAACCTGCAGAAGTTCAAAGCACGAGTTCGAAAGAATCAAGAAGGACAAAGCTTATATCAAAGGTACACTTTATCCTCATAAATCATAGTAATTGCAGATACAGAAGGTCAAGGATGGGAGAAAGCTTGCAGATTGATAAGCTAGATAGAGAGAACTATCCAGCTTGGTCCATGAGGATGGAGGCACACCTCATGAGTAAAGATTTGATAGCATTTATTACAGGAGATGAAGAAAAACCTGAATTTGCAGATCCTAGTATTCCAACTAGGGAAGAGCTTGCAAACTTGAAGGCTTGGATGAGAAAGGATGCTCAAGCAAGGAGTATCATTTACATGGCTGTAAATGATTATCTTCTACCTCACATTAGAGGTTTGGAAAGTGCAACAGATGTTTGGAATGCTTTGGAAGAGCATTTCCAGAATACAACCAAGTCAAGGAAGTCCTCACTATGGGCTGAGTTCACAACCTTCAAGAAGAAGAGCTCACAATCAATTTCTGATTATGTGGCAAGGATGAAGGATATTGCAGATAGCTTGGGAGCAGTGGATGAAGACATTGAAGAGGAAAAGTTGGTAAGACAAATACTTACAGGTCTGAGAGGAGATGAGAAGTGGAAGCCTTTCATATTGTCCATTGAATTGTCACTTGATCACTTTACTCCTGATCTTAATCAATTGCTAGGACACATGCTAACCTTTTAGCAGGACCTTAAAGGAGACAATGATAGAAGTACAAGCCAAGCTATGTACTCCAAGGACAAGAAAAAGAATGGCAAGGGAAAGCAATCGAATGATGATGAAGGGAATTCAAATCAAGCTAACTTCACAAAGGGAAAGATGAATTTCAGAGGTAAAGGAAGAGGAGGTAAGAACAAAGATAATGCTAAAGCTTGTTGGATTTGTGGCAGAACAAATCATTTGGCAAATGATTGTTGGTATAACAATCAAAATGGTGGAAGTAATAATCAGAATTATAATCAAAGAGGTAGAGGAGGCAGAAACCAAAGAGGCAATTTCAGAGGAAGAGGTGGTAGGACATCATATGGTAGAGGAGGTGGAAGAAACTTCCAATCTCAGTCCTACAACAACAATTATTACAATTATGCATCAGATCAGAAGGATGATATGACTCTTATCTTGAATGCAACTCATGAATCAATAGGAGAAGATCAAAGAGTGTTTTATATTGACTCAGGGTGTAGCAACCATCTGAGTGGGAATCTATCCTTGATGACTAATATGGAAGCAAGGGTGAATGGACATACAGTTCAAACAGGTGACAATACCAAACATAAAGTGGAGAGCATTGGATCAGTAAAGACAAAGAGTGGAAGTACACTTTTGAGCAAGGTACTTTATGTTCCTACTATTCCTAAAAATTTGATAAGTGTAGGGCAAATTGTGGAGAAAGGATATGAGGTAAGATTCACAAATGATGGTGTTTATGTACAAGATCCAAATCAGGGATATAGAAACATAATTACAGGTAAAAAGGAAGGAAGATTGTTCACTCTCAAAGTCCAAGGTAATGTGGGACATGCATTATTTACCTATGGAAGTCAAAAGGTATCTGAATTAGACCTATGGCATAAAAGGCTAGGTCATTTCAATGAGAGAGCTATAAAGGAAATGTCAAAGAATCAGGTGGTGCTTGGATTGCCAAATATTGAAGGGCAACATATGGTGTACAAGTGTGAAGCTTGTCAATTAGGTAAAGCACATAAAGGTTCTTACAACAAATCAGGGTACAAGCATTCAAATATGCTTGAATTGGTTCATACAGATGTATGGGGTCCCTCAAGGGACTATAGCATAAATGGATCCAGATATTATGTGTTGTTTGTTGATGATGCAACCAGGTGGATTACTTTATATGTAATCAAGGATAAATCAGAAGTTTTCAAGACATTCAAACATTTTCATGCTTATGCAGAAAGGATCACAGGGCAAAAGCTCAAGAGGTTAAGATCAGATGGAGGGGGAGAGTATTTCTCTAAAGAGTTTGATGATTATTTGTGGAATGCAGGTATCAAAAGAGAAGTAACTTGCAGGTATTCCCCTCAACAGAATGGAGTAGCAGAAAGGAGAAATAGGACTCTTGTAGAATTTGCAAGAGCCATGATGAAGGAAAAGAATTGTCCAAATTACTTATGGGCAGAAGCTATTAACACTGCAACATACATTGTGAATAGGTTGCCTTGCAAAGCTTTGGATGGAGGAACCCCTTATGAGGCATGGTGGGGTAAGAAACCTACTCTTGATCATTGTAAGGTATTTGGATGTATGGCATATGCTTATGTTCCTTCACAATTAAGACATAAGCTAGAACCAAAAGCAGAGAAGTATGTGTTTATTGGATATGATGATAGACAGATGGGTTACAGGTTGTGGAGTCCATCCACAAAGCAATTTCTTGTTACTAAAGATGTAACATTTGATGAGCAAAATACATGGTATACAGGATCAACAAATGATTTTGCAGGTGTTGAAGAGATACAAAGGAAAGGAAAGGCAAAAGTAAAAGTGTATGAAGAAAGTATTGATGATGTTGATTCTAGAAGTAGATTACAGGATCATGTAGAAGAAGGTCCAAGATTTGATCCAGAATCAAATGAGGCTGAAACTTCGAGAAGTGCAGAAATCAGAAGATCTACAAGAGAAAGGAAAGAACCTATAAGGTATAGTTATGATACATCTTTCCTAACAACAAAAGATTATGCTTACATTGTGAAGACAGAAGAAGATCCAATCACTCATGAAGAAGCCAAAGGTAAACAGAATTGGGAGAAGGCAATGCAGGAAGATTATGATGCTCTACTTGAAAATGAAACTTGGGAATTAGTACCAAGACCAAAGAATCAGAAGGTTATTGGATGCAAGTGGGTATATAAAACAAAGAGGTTTGCAGATGGTAAGGTGTCTAGATACAAGGCTAGACTTGTGGTCAAAGGTTATGCCCAAACTTATGGGGTAGATTATGATGAAACCTTTAGTCCTGTTGCTAAAATGTCTACAATTAGAACATTGATTGCTATTGCTGCTTGTAAGGGATGGAAATTATCACAATTGGATGTGAAAAATGCATTTTTAAATGGATACATTGTAGATGAAGTATACATGGAGCAACCAGAAGGCTTCATGGAATCAATTGGATCAGATTATGTGTGTAAGCTCAAGAGAGCTTTATATGGGTTGAAGCAAGCCCCAAGAGCTTGGAATTACAGATTGGTCAAGTTCTTGAATGAATGTGGATTTCAAGCATCAAAGGCAGATAGTAGCTTGCTAGTGAAGGCAAGTGAAAATGGATACATTTACATGTGCATTTATGTTGATGATATTATTGTCACAGGAACAGATACTCAAGGAATCAATGAACTCAAAAGGCAAATAGAGAAGGAGTTTAAGATAAGTGATTTGGGAAACTTATCTTATTTTCTAGGAATGCAGATTGTGTATACTCAACATGGAGTATATGTTTCACAAGAGAGATACTTGAAGAATCTTCTAGTCAAGTTTAACATGGAGGATTGCAAGACCTCAACTACACCATTGGAGGTAAATCATAAGTTAAGCAGGTATGGAGGTGAAGAATTCAATGATATGAAGAAATATCAGAGTTTGGTAGGTAGTTTAATTTATGCTACCTTGACAAGACCAGATTTATCATATGCAGTAGGTGTGTTGTCACAATTTATGCATTGTCCAAAGAAAACTCATTGGATTGCAGCCCAAAGGGTACTCAGATATATCAAAGGAACCCTAAGTGAAGGATTGTATTATGGTTTCACTTATGACACAAGAATCAAAGTGTTTAGTGATGCAGATTGGGCAGGTGACTCAGATGATAGAAGGTCTACTCATGGGTATCTCTGTTATGTTGGAGATAAGCTAGTTTCTTGGTGTTCAAGGAAGCAACATACAGTTGCTTTATCATCCACAGAAGCTGAGTATAAGGGAATGGTAGAAGCTGCAAAAGAAGTGATATGGTTGAAGACCTTGATGAAGAGTTTTGAAACTGATCATAGTACTCCAATTATTTTTGGAGATAATATGAGTTCTTTGTATTTGGCAGCTAACCCTGTTTTTCATGCCAGGACTAAGCATATAGAGATTCAGTATCATTTCTTGAGAGAAAAGGTACTTGATAAAGAGATTGAAGTGATGTACACTCCAACAAAAGAACAAGTGGCAGATATGATGACAAAGAGCTTGGATGGACCTAAGCTACAGAGATTCAAGGAGATGGCAGGAGTGAAGAAGAATGGAATAATCACAATTAGTGATTGAGGGGGAGCTGTTGGAACAAGCCAATCACAAATTGATGATTATACAGATCTTCAAGAAAGCTTATGGTCAGAATGAAGTGAAGGAAGACATTTGTGAAAGTGAAGAAGATTTCAGGATGATGTCTTGTACACATATGTACATATAAGTGAAGAATCTTGTAAGCTGAGTATAGCTAAGTCCTTAGGATGATTAGTAGCAATGTCATAGACACGGGATGAGTCTAAAGTCATGTATATATAAGTTAATGATGACAAGAATTAAGTAAGTAGGAGTAAGAGAGTCATTTGTAGATGACAAACTTCAGAAAGATGTGTAGGGAGTTTTTTCCCAGAAAATAGCGACGGGTTTTTCTCTGAGTGCTCTCTGTCTGATCACGTGGATCAGAAATCCTTTTGTACACATCTAATTGAGAAGCTAATGAAGCTATGTCTAGAGTTTCAGAATCTAATTCCTCTCCTACTATGAGAATGATCAATAGGAACATTCATATGTGAACTTTGGAAACTGAAGTCTGAGAGTAGCGCACTTTTCCGTCTTAGTATTTTGATAAGATCTGAGTGTATACTGTAAAGTTTTTGATGAGTGAGCACTTAAAA
>CM035415.1:73560302-73565302 GCA_020310875.1 Ceratopteris richardii
AGATACTTCCCCCATCAGTGGTATCAGAGCATTTGGGAATCTTGGAGGTATCACATACAAGAAAGAAGACCTCTTGGAGTTGGTGGTTGAAGATTTGCATCAACAAAAGCTTCTTGGAGGTAGCTCACATCAAGGGGGAGCTATTCTACTCAAATTTTCAAGAGCACAAGGTGTCCATCTAAGGAAAGCTTTGGATTGAGGTAACCTCAGAGCCTCATTTTCATTTTACACACATTGGAGCATTAGCCAAGGGCTAGTTCAAGTATCAAAGACTAGATATGGGAGACTTCAACACTCAAATTGAAAACCTAGACAAAGGGAACTATCAACCATGGAGATTTAGGGTCTCCAACTATCTTATGGGCAAGGGCCTTTGGGGGTTGATTAGTGGAAGTGAACCAAGACCTAGGTTGGATGAGAATCCAACCAATGACCAGAGAAGGGCCTTTAGGGAATGGAATGAAAGAGACAAGAGGGTTATCTTTATCCTTTCCCAACACATTAGCAATAGCATGATCGGCCATATCCAAGACCTGGATTCAAGCATGAAGGTATGGGAGACACTTGAAAGGCTTTATTCAACAAGCACCAAAGCAAGGAAGATCCAACTCAAGAATGAGCTCAACAACCTTAGGAAGAGCTCAGGGAGTAGCATAAATGACTACATACTTAAGGTCAAGGAGTTATCAGATGCATTGGGATCCATTGGAAGCCACATAGATGATGACGATCTTGTGGCTTATACTCTCAATGGTTTGAGAGATGATGAGAAGTGGAAACCCTTTACCACTTCAGTTTATCTAAGGGATAATCTTCCCGATTTTGAGCAATTGGTTGCTCTCATGGTCACCGAAGAAATGAACATAGGTGGAAGTTCAACTAAAAGCAAGGATGCACAAGTTTTCTATGCAGGTAATCAAAGGGGCAAAGGAAGACGAGGACAAGGAAGGGGCAAAGGAAGGTTTGGAGGAAGGCAAGGCCACTCAAGCAATCAAGGACATGACCAAGGCACCTCATCACAAAGAGGGAGAGGAAGAACAAGAGGAAGAGGAGGACGACATCAACAAAACAGGAATCAAGATGGTGAAGGATGTTACATATGTGGCAAGTTTGGCCACTATGCTAGAGATTGCTACCAAGGAGGAAACCAAAGGAGCTATAATCAAGGTTCTTCATACAAAGGCCAAGGTAATTATGCTTCTACAAGTTCAGAAAATGAGAATCTCTTGATGATGCACATGAATGGGAATTCAAGCAAAGTAGATAACACTTGGTATATTGATAGTGGATGTAGCAACCATATGAGTTGCAATGCTTCTTGGTTTACTAATCTACATGTTCCCAAAGGTAAAGGACATGTAGAAACAGGTGATGATACAGCCCATGAGATCTCCCATGTTGGAGATGTAGCTTTGGATGACAAGGAGGAAGGAAGATGTCTCAAGGATGTGTTGCATGTACCTACTATCACAAAGAACTTGGTGTCCGTTGGGCAAATGGTTGAAAGAGGCTATCAAGTAAGGTTCAACAAAGGTGGATGCTTTGTGGAGAACCCTAAGCAAGGTTACAAGGTCATAACAAGAGGAAAGAAGCAAGGGAGACTCTTCACCTTGGAGGTAAATTCTCATTCCACTCAACATGTCTACTTCACATATGGAAACAAGAGGATTTCGGAGTTGGACTTGTGGCACAAGAGGATAGGTCACATCAACATACAAAGAATGAAGGAAATGCAATTCAAGAGGCTGGTTGAAGGTCTTCCCAACTTCCAAGGACAAGGTATGAAGCATTTATGTGAATCTTGTCAACTAGGGAAGCAAGCGAGACTTCCATTCAAGAAGAGTGGCTACATAAGCCAACAACCATTGGAGTTGATACATACAGATGTGTGGGGGCCAACCAAAGAGCAATCCATTGGAGGTAACAAGTACTTTGTCACTTTTATAGATGATTGCACAAGGATGGTTTGGGTTTATTTCATAAAAAACAAATCAGATGTGTTTACATGTTTCAAAGCATTCAAGGCAATGGTAGAGAAGGAAACATGTACATATATCAAGAAGCTAAGGTCCAATGGAGGGGGAGAATATTTCTCAAATGAGTTTTTTGATTTTTTAATGGATCAAGGCATCAAGAGGCAAGTAACATGCAGGTACACACCCCAACAAAATGGAGTAGCAGAGAGAAAGAATAGATACATTGCCGAGATCGCTAGAGCAATGCTTAATGAGATGAATGTACCTAACATGTTTTGGAGTGATGCAGCAAATACCGCCGTGTATCTTATGAATAGGGCTCCTACCTCAGGGATCCATGGCTTGACACCATATCAAGCCTATTATGGTAAGAAACCTGATCTTTCCCACTTGAAGATATTTGGATGTACTTGTTATGTGCATGTGCCAAGTGAATTGAGGCACAAGCTACAACCAAAGGCAGAAAAGTGTGTGTTTCTAGGATATTCAAATGATCATAAAGGTTACAGGTGCTTCAACCCAAACACAAAGGACTTGAGGATATCAAGGGATGTAGCATTTGATGAGCTACTCCCTTGGTATAAGAAGTATGATTGTATGCAGGACTATGAAGAAGAAAAGCATGGACATGATGAAGAACAAATCGACCTAGAGCTAAGCGGCCCAAGGTGTTCCATCAATGAAGATAGTTCAAGCATGAACTCACCATGGAGGGGGAGATCTTCATCAAGCTATGAAGCACAATCAATCAAAAAAGGCAAAGCAACATTGGTGGAGTTGGATGAAGAAGGTAATGAAGTTGAAGATGATGAAGGACACATGATGGAGAAAGAGGCCACGTCAAAGAAAGAGATCAAGTTCCCAAGGCAAAGGAGGTTTATTCCTCCAAAAGGTGAAGAAAGGAAGTCTTCTAGAGTTAAGTATCCAACTCAAAGGTTTACTTATGATTCATACATGGCAACTCATTATGCATATATGAACAAAGTAGTAGAAGATCATGAGCCCGATTGCTATGAAGATGCAAGCAGGTACACCAAATGGAATTAGGCAATGCAAGAAGAGATCGACGCACTTGAGGAGAATCAAACATGGACTCTAGTGCCCAAGAAGGATAACATGAAGGTAATAGGTAATAAGTGGGTGTATAAAGTAAAGAGGAATTCAGATGGATCTATTTCTAGGTTCAAAGCAAGATTGGTGGCCAAGGGTTTTGCACAAACCTATGGAGTGGACTTTGAAGAGACATTCAGCCCCGTGGCAAAGATGAGCACCATTAGGACACTCATTGCAATGGGTGCTAGCAAAGGATGGAAGCTTTTCCAATTGGATATCAAGAATGCCTTTCTCAATGGAGACTTGGAAGAAGAGGTATACATGGAGCAACCACTAGGTTTTGTTCATAAAGAGTTTCCACATCATGTTTGTAGGTTGAAGAAGGCACTTTATGGCCTAAAGCAAGCTCCAAGGGCTTGGAACCAAGACTATTTGATCAAATGTGGTTACAATCAATGCAAGGCGGATCCATCTCTCTTCATCAAACAAAGAGGAGAACTTGTAGTCTACATGTGCGTGTATGTAGATGATCTTATCATTATAGGTAATGATACAAAGGGCATTGAGGAGATCAAGGCAAAGCTTGGAAAGGAGTTTAGGATCTCTGATCTTGGAGATCTTAGGTATTTTCTTGGCATTGAAGTTGTATACAAAGAAGAAGTATTATGCTCATACAAAAGGAAGTATATTCTAGACCTACTTGAGAGGTTTGGGATGCTACATTGCAAGCCTATTTCAAATACCATGGAAGTTAATGTAAAGCTAAGCTCCATTGATGGAGAGCCATTAGAGGATGTAACCTTGTATCGATCTATTGTAGGATCTTTCAATTATGCCACAATAACTAGGCCCGACATAGCATATGGAGTTGGAGTGTTATCACAATTTATGCATAGTCCAAGGACTACACACTTGCAAGTTGCAAGAAGAATGTTACGATATCTCAAGGCCACTATAAATGAAGGATTGTTCTATTCATTTGATGATGATATGCAGGTCAAAGCTTATTCTGATGCCAATTGGGCCGGTTCCAAGGAGGATAGAAGAAGTACAAGTGGTTACCTAGTCATGCTAGGTAGCAAGATCATCTCATGGATTTCAAAGAAGCAACCCACGGTGGCATTATCTTCCACCGAGGCTGAGTATAGAGCTTTGGCTCAAGTCACATGTGAGCTAATGTGGATTAAGAAGTTATTTATGGAGCTTAATTTGCAGGTTGACACATATCCAATTTTTTGTGACAACATGAGTAGCATTCATCTAGCATCAAATCCTGTCTATCATGCTAGAACCAAGCATATTGAAGTGCACTATCACTTCATAAGGGAAAAGGTGATATCCAAGGAAGTTTCAGTACATCATATTGGTACCAAGGACCAAGTTGCCGACATGTTTACAAAGGCTTTGGATGCGATGAAGATTTCAAAATTCAAGCAATGCATCAACATGAAGGAGCTTGGATGAGGACGAAGAATTGAAGCTTGAGGGGGAGTGTTAAAAGTCAAGCTTCAAGCTACAAATTCGTGGGGAATCTTTTATGGACATGTGGAGAAATCAAAGGAAGCCAAAAGCCACGAGATTCCATCAAGAAAAGTCACTCAACCACTCCCCAACTCATCTCAACTAATTCCTCCAAGTTAGGAGGCTGATTTGGAAAGGTAGTTCCTAGATTTTAGGGGCACACATCTCACCATAAAAGGAGCATGTAGCCCGACTTCTTTCAGCCCATCTTCTTGGAGTTTTAGCTCATGTAAAGTGAGCACTAAGTCTTGGAGTTTTGATAAGCAAGCCCCTTGCTTAAGCTAGCCCCTTGCTTGCTTGTTTGTTTTCATTTAGTAGGCATATCTATGTGTGTGCGCAGGCAGTGTTGCAACTCTCTACCCCTAAGTTGTTAGCATTGGTTCTCCCTCATATTGTATCCATTTGATGTAATTCTTGTCTCATTGGATAGCTATTAGAGTCTATTTTATG
>CM035415.1:73575302-73580302 GCA_020310875.1 Ceratopteris richardii
AACCTACTTGTCTTCACTCCATCCAAGCTTTTTGTCATAATATCTGCAATCTGATCTTTTGTAGAAGTGTACACCACTTCAATCTCTTTCTCCATTACCTTTTCTCTAAGAAAATGATATTGTATTTCTATGTGCTTTGTCCTTGCATGAAATACAGGATTTGCTGCAAGATATAATGAGCTCATATTATCTCCATGAATGATAGGTATACCTTGATCAATTCCCAAGCTTTTGAATAATGTCTGCATCCATATGACTTCTTTTGCTGCTTCCACAAGTCCTTTGTATTCAGCTTCTGTTGATGATAAAGCCACTGTGTGTTGTTTCTTTGAACACCAACTCACAAGCTTATCTCCAATGTATATCATGTAGCCATGGGTAGACCTTCTATCATCTTGACTTCCTGCCCAATCTGAATCACTATAGGCTCTCAATCTTATATCTGATGTAAAAGGATAATACAATCCTTCTTTCAAAGTCCCTTTGATATATCTAAGGACTCTTTGACCTGCAATCCAATGTGGATCCTTTGGACAATGCATGAATTGAGAAAGAACACCCACTGCATAACTAAGATCAGGCCTTGTTAGTGTAGCATAAATTAAACTTCCCACTAAAGATTGATACTTCCTCATGTCTTTGAACTCTGCACCATCATATCTACTGAGTTTATGATTGACCTCTAGTGGTGTAGATGCCTCTCTGCAATTCTCCATATTAAACTTCTTTAGAAGATTCAAGAGATACCTTTCTTGTGATACATATATGCCATGTTCTGCATAAGTGATTTCCATTCCAAGAAAATATGACAATTTTCCTAGATCACTTATCTTGAATTCCTTCTCAAGTAGCTTCTTCACCTCCTTGATTCCTTCATTTGAGGTACCTGTAATTATAATATCATCTACATAGATACAAATGTAGATCATACCTTCATCTGTTCTTTTGATAAGTAAACTTGCATCTGCCTTTGAACTTTGATATCCAAGATCATTAAGATACTTTACAAGTCTATAATTCCAAGCTCTTGGAGCTTGCTTCAGACCATAAAGAGCTCTTCTCAACCTGCAAACATAATTTGGAAACTTATGATCTGTAAACCCTTGAGGTTGCTCCATGTAAACCTCATCTGATATATATCCATTCAAAAATGCATTCTTAATGTCCAATTGACTCAATGTCCATCCTTTTGATGCTGCAATGGCAATGATTGTCCTTATGGTTGACATCTTTGCCACAGGACTGAATGTCTCATCATAATCTATGCCAAAAGTTTGAGCATAGCCTTTAACCACCAATCTGGCTTTGTATCTAGCTATAGTTCCATCTACATGCTTCTTAATTTTGTAAACCCATTTATTTCCAATCACTTTCTTACCATTAGGCTTTGGAACAAGTTCCCAAGTTTTGTTCTCTTCAAGTGCATCAAACTCTTCCTTCATTGCTACTTCCCATTGTCTCTTACCCTTTGCTTCATCATAGCTTTGAGGTTCTTCATCTTCCTTAACCATGTAAGCATAATTTTTCTGAGTCAAGTAAGAAGTATCATATGAATACCTTGTAGGTTGCTTCCTCATTCTGGTTGACCTTCTTGGTTCACACTCTTCATGTATATCTGGATGTACTTCTTCATCAAATATTGGTCCATCTTCATTCCTTCTATATGATCCAACTCTTGATGTGCTTGCTTGCATATGTTCTTCATCTCCATCTATCTGCATATGTGACTTACCTTTTGCACTCCTTCTTATCTCTTCTTCAAATGTTTCAAGGTCACAATCTTTATATGCATACCAACTCTTCTGTTCATCAAAGGTCACATCTCTAGAAACAATAAAATGTTTAGTTAAAGGACTCCATAGCCTATAACCCATTTGCTTTTCATCATACCCAATAAACACATATTTTTCTGCTTTTGGTTCAAGCTTATGTCTGAGTTGTGATGGCACATAAGCATAGGCAATTGACCCAAACACTTTACAATGGTCAAGTGTTGGTTTCTTACCCCACCAAGCTTCATAAGGGGTCATACCATTCAAAGCTCCACATGGTAGCCTATTAACAAGGTATGTAGCTATATTTACAGCCTCAGCCCAAAGATAATTAGGGCAATTCTTTTCCTTTAACATTGCTCTTGCAAATTCAACCAATGTTCTATTTCTCCTTTCTGCCACCCCATTATGTTGAGGTGTATACCTGCAAGTTATCTCTCTCTTGATACCTGCATTCCAAAGATAGTCATTAAACTCTTGGGAGAAGTATTCTCCCCCTCCATCAGACCTTAGCCTCTTGAGTTTTTGACCTGTAACTCTTTCTGCATAAGCATGAAAATGTTTGAAGGCTCCAAATACTTCTGATCTTTCTTTTAGAACATAAAGGGTTATCCACCTTGTAGCATCATCAATAAACAAAACATAATACCTAGATCCATTTATTGAACCTTCTTTTGTTGGTCCCCATACATCTGTATGTATGAGTTCAAGCAAACCATCATGCTTGAAACCTTTCTTCTGAAATGGTAGTCTATGTGCTTTTCCCATCTGACAAGCTTCACACTTGTATATCATATGTTGATTCTTCACATTTGGTAGTCCCAATACAGATTGGTTCTCCACCATAGTTTTGATTCCTCTTTCATTGAAGTGTCCCAATCTCTTATGCCAAAGATCTAACTCTGTAATTACTTCATCACCATGTGTAATTAGGGCTTGACCAACATTTCCTTGTACTTTGAGAGTAAAAAGTCTACCTTCCTTCTTACCACAAACAATAGGTTTATATGCATCCTCTGGATCTTCAACAAATACCCCTTCATTTGTAAATCTGACTTGGAAACCTTTTTCCACTATTTGTCCAACACTAATCAGATTCTTTGGTATTGTTGGAACATACAAAACATTTGTTAATAAATCAGCTCCACTCCTGCACTTCACTTTTCCAATTGAATGCACATTATGTTTTGTATTATCACCTGTTTGTACTGTATGACTTGAATTGCCTTCTTCCAATTCTGACAATAATTCTATATTACCTGACAAATGATTTGAACAACCAGAGTCAATATAAAATACCTTGAGATCCTCCTTCTCTGATGAACTTATTGAATTCATCATCAATGTTGTATGGTTGTCATTCTGTGTATCATTTGCATAATTATAATATGTGGTGTTGTATGATTGGTTCTGACTCCAATTTCTTCCACCACCTCTACCAAAACTTCCTCTTGAATTCTGTCTTCCTCTTTGAAATTGATTCTGAAATCTTCCACCTCTTCCTCTGCCATTGTTGTTCTGATTTTGACTTGCTCCTTGTTGATTATGCCAACAATCATATGCTAGATGATTGCTCAATCCACAAATCCAACATGTCTTCTTGTTATTGTTCTGATTACCTCTGCCTCTTCCATTTCCTCGACCTTTACCTCTGCCAAAACCTCTTCCTCTTGCATAATTTGCTTGAGTTGTTGATTCTTCTTCATCCTTTGCCTTGCCTTTATCTCCTTTCTTTTTATTCTTCATGTACATTGCAGAACTTTGACCTTTGTCTCCATCTGACTTCAAGTCTTGCTCAAATGTGAGCATCAATCCAAGTAATTGATTTAATTCTGGCACATAATGATTTAATGAGAGTTCTGTTGAAAGTACAAAAGGCTTCCACCTTTCATCACCTCTTAACCCTGCAAGTAATTGTGCTATCAGCCTATGATCTTCAATATCCTCATCAATGGATCCAAGGCTATCTGCCAAGTCCTTCATCTTAGTGACATAATCACTAATGCTCTGATTTTGCTTTTTCTTGAATGTGGTGAACTCTGACCATAAGCTAGCTTTCCTAGCTTTAGTAGTGTTTTGGAAGTGATCTTCCAAAGCATTCCAAATGTCTTCAGCTGTTTCTAAACCTCTGATATGTGGCAACAAATGATCTGTAATAGTGTTATATATATAAGCTCTTGCACTTGCATCTCTCTTCTGCCATATCTTCAAAGCTTCTAGCTCTTCCTTTCTTGGATGACTTTCATCTTCAAACTTAGGCTTCTCTTCTTCACCTGTCACATATACCATTAGGTCCTTACTCATAAGTAAGGCTTCCATCCTCATTACCCAAGCAGGATAATTATCTCTGTCCAATTTGTCAATGGACACATGATCTGCCATGGTATCCTTGCTTCTGCTTCAACCTGTAAGTATAAAGTTAAAGAATGATACCTTTTGTAGACCTTTACCCTTGGGAGTAACTTCGAAATACTCTTCTGATGACTTTTGGTTGTTTGAACACCTCAGCTTCCACCTTCTTTGATAAAGAACTCTCCAAAACTTCTTGTATCTGTTCTTCCTTTACTCTCGAGGACCTTATCGGCTCTGATACCACTTGTTGGTGTGTAAAACACCACAAGAACTAAACTAATGTGGTATTAGAAGACCTCCATAACCACCATTAGCTTAGCAATACTCACATTGTGAATCTCCATCTCTGAATTTAGTGAAAATCAAACTTTCACTTCACAGAAATCTGCGCCTTTTCTTCAATCTTTCAATCTGACCTGTATTAGTTCAATCTTTGCAAAATCTTTTGATCACTTGCTAAGAGAAGTTCTTGCTAATGTTAAGCAACACATAACAAACAAAACTTTCAAGTAATAACTTCAAAATCTTCTGATTTTGCTCCAACTTTTCCACTATGTCTGAAAACTGAAATTTGACCTCATCGATTTGACATACCTCCACTCTTAAGCTGATTTCTCTGAGTATGCGTCCCGTTTCTTAAAGATCTTTTGACCAAATGTAGTTGAGGAAAATAGCTTTAAAATGAGCTATCACTTACCAAAAACTTTACAGTATGCTTCGAGATCTGACCTTCAGAAGATCAGTCAAATGTGCGCCAGAAAAGTCGTAACTATCAACTACCTTACACAGTCATATGAAATGACTTAGAACTCAATGTACAAGAGGAATTAGACTCAATCCTTCTACACAAACATGTGTTGTTTATCAGAGAAGATG
>CM035415.1:73585302-73627802 GCA_020310875.1 Ceratopteris richardii
TGGAGCAAGTCTATGACAAGCCTAAGTATTGGCTTGAGTCTCACAAAGTCTTAGAAGAAGCTTTAAAAAGAAGACTATGTAAAGTTCATTGGTGAACTACCTCTTGTAACTTTTGAAGAGTTTATTTAATGTAAAAGTAAGAGAATCTTAAGTGGTTGAGTCCACTTGATCAAGAATGGAAAGAGGAGCCACGAATTCGTGATTTGTGGTAGGTAGAGAATCAAATCAATCATTGATTGATTGGAGAGTGATTGAGGGAAGTTAGCCTCCCAAACTCAACTATAAATAGATGGCGTTTTTAGTCGTGGTTAGAGAGACCTATGTGAAGACCTCCAAGAGCTGAGCTTTATGCCATATCAAGGTGTGATTACAAGGCACACATATGTATCAGTAAGTCATTGTATTGTACAAGCAATATACTTTCATTTTCATGATTATTTGAGTTCATCTTTCCATGTTCTTGTGAAGTGTACTACTCACTGCCATTACTCTCAGTTTTCTCAGTCAGCTTGCAGAGATGTTTTCTCTGAGCTTGGTGCATCATTTTCAGTGATTTAAGTTGGTAAAGTTAGGTCTATAAGCCTACTATATTCTCACAAATTTTCATGTCATTTGAATGTTGCAATCTTCAGTTCTGTTCATTTGAAGTCAACAGGGTCTGTTCATCTTCACTTCTCTGTCAGGTACCCGACTTTTGCACTCATCTTGTCAGAGCCATTTCTCAGTGGTTACTTATCCAAATTCAGTGATTTAAAGCTTGTTTGATTCAGCTTACTGTCTACTTAAAAGATACAAATTTTCATAATCATTGGAGTTCTACATTTTGAGTTATGTTGATTTTTCTGCTCACTGGTCTATTTCTGTAGCAGCCCGTGAAAATCGGGATGATGTCATCACTTGTTAAAACTCATTCTCAGTGTGTGGTTCATTATTTTTTATGAGATTACTCTTGAAAGTTAGCTCTTTAAGTTGCCTAGACTTCCCCAAGAGGAATTGAGATAATTGCTGCTGTGCTCAGAAAATTATGTAAAACACTCGACAGGTGTATGAACCAAGAATAGCAAGTTTTCACCTCTGAGCTAACTCCAACTTATCTGTTTTGATCTATCTTTTTGAGAGTGATCTTCCAAGGTACATAGGGTGTCTAATACATCCATTGGCAAGCTAAAAGGGCCCACCATATACTCCTGGAGTTCATTTGGCTGGTGTAGATCAAGGATTTTGCAACACCTCTTCATCTTCAAGCACATACCTATTCATCTCCTCACAGTGGTATCAGAGCAAGGTTGGACAACATGGCAGATGGATTTCCTTCATCAATTGACAAATTGGATAGAGGTAATTACTCAGCTTGGTCATTAAGAATGGAAGCTTATCTCCAAGGTAGAAGTTTATATGGTTATGTGGCTGGAGATGAAGTTATGCCAAGTTTCAGGAACAAAAGTCAACCAACACAAGAAGAGCAAGAAAGATTGAGCACATGGTGCTCCAAGGATGCACTTGCAAGGTCTTATCTCCTCAACTCTATCTTAGATTTTTTGTTGCCTCACATTAGAAGTTGTAAGACATCTCAGGAAGTGTGGGATGCACTTGAAGCTTTCTTTTCTTCAAGTACCAAAGCTAGGAAGCATCACCCATGGCTGGATTTCACAACTCTCAAGAAGGCTCCCAAACAAAATGTGACTGATTTTGTCACAAAGCTCAAGGACATAGCAGATCAATTGGGAAGCATTGGAGAGGTAATAGATGAAGAGCAAATTGTAAGGCAGTTCATCAATGGCTTGAAGGCAGATGATAAGTGGGAAGCATTCACCACAGCTATGGATTTGTACATGGACATGCATGTACCTGATTTCAACACACTCATTGGACAACTACTTACTCAAGAGGCAAAGCTTATCAAAAATGGAGAAAGCTCTAAAGGTAATCAATCTTCAGCTTTATACACGGATAAAAGCAAGTCTAAAGATAACAAAGGAAAGGCAAAGAAAGTGGATGATGAAGCAGGTACATATCAAGCTAACTATGCAGGTAGAGGAAGACATGGCAGAGGTAGAGGAAGAGGAGGTAGACAAGGCAGGGGGAGATCCCAAGACTCCAACTCATGTTCTATTTGTGGATTAACTAATCATACAACTGAAAATTGCTTTAGGAATTCCAGGAATCAAAGAGGCAGAGGATACAATAGAGGAAGTTATGGCTACTCAAGAGGAAGGTTCAACAACTACCATGGCAACTACAACAACTACAATCATTCAAACTATCAAGGAGGCTACAAAGGAAGGAGAGACTACAATAACTACACAGAAGACTCAAACAAAGAGGACTCATTATTGATCATGAACATGGCTATGCCACAAGGTAAATCTGATGAGCATGTTTTCTACATAGATTCAGGTTGTTCAAATCATGTGGCAGGAAATGTGGCACTCCTATCAGATTTAGAAGATCCAAGGAATAAGCATGAGGTACAAACAGGAGATGATACAAAACATCTTGTGGAGAAAATAGGCAATGTCAAAGCACCTGATGGAAACATCAACCTACTCAGTAAGGTACTCTATGTCCCTACCATTACAAAGAATTTGGTAAGTGTTGGGCAGATAGTAGAGAAAGGGTTGCAAGTCAGGTTCACAAAAGCAGGAGCATTTGTTAAAGATCCAAGTCAAGGATTCAGAAGAATTGCAAAAGGTGAAAAGACAGGTAGATTGTTCACATTTGAATTACAGGACACTAGAAACATTGCTCTCTTTAATTATGGTAGTCAGACACTCACAGAATTGGAAGTATGGCACAAAAGGTTAGCACATATTGGTGAAAGGTCATTAAAGCAAATCTGCAGGGACCAAAGTGTACTTGGACTTCCTAATTTGTCAAAACAACATATGATTTATAAGTGTAGTGCATGTCAATTTGGAAAGTCTCACAGGTTACCATTCATGAAGAAAGGTTATATGCATGGAGATCTCTTAGAGTTGGTTCATACAGATGTATGGGGACCTAGCAAGGAAGCTTCAATATCTGGATCAAGGTATTATGTTTCCTTTATTGATGATTGCAGCAGATGGACTATCCTATTCTTTATGAAACACAAAGATGAAGTTTTTTCATGTTTCAAAAGATATTTGGCTCTTGTGGGGAATCAAACAGGTAAATCACTAAAAAGGCTAAGGTCAGATGGAGGGGGAGAATACTTCTCCCATGATTTTGATTCTTTTCTTCAAGAAAGAGGAATCAAAAGAGAGGTAACTACAAGGTACACTCCTAAGCAAAATGGAGTGGCAGAAAGGAGGAATAGGACAATTGTTGAAGCTGCAAGGTCTATGTTAAATGAAAAGCATTTACCTAATTACTTATGGGCTGAGGCTGTTTCTACAGCCACTTACTTGATTAACAGGTTGCCTTCAAAATCCCTTGATGGGATGACTCCATATGAGGCTTGGAATGGAAGAAGACCAAGCTTAGATCATTGTAAAATTTTTGGATGTATTGCTTTTGCTCATGTTCCTTCACAGGTTAGAGGCAAGATGGATCCAAAGGCAGAAAGGTGTGTATTTATTGGATATGACAACAATCAAAAGGGCTACAGGTTATACAACCCTACCAACAAAGGATTCTTGGTAAGCAGAGATGTAGTTTTTTATGAGAACAATTCATGGTATGAAGATTCATGCAGGAAGATCAATTTACCATATGATCTTGAAGAAGATTTTCCAAAGCTTGGTAGAGAACAATCAAAGATTGAAGAACAAGACACCTCAGAGGATGATGAAGAATCTCACATGGAAAAGATCAAAGCATGGAAGTCTAAAGGTAAAGCAAAATTGCAAGAACTTGGACATGAGGCAGAATCATCACATCATGGCCTAAGAAGATCTATGAGGGAAAAGAAAAAACCAGAAAGGTATGGGTTTGACACCTCATTAGTAACTAAACATTCTATCTACATAGCACAGGACATAAACCAAGAGGAGCCATCATCATTTGAAGAGGCCAAAGCAAAAACAGAATGGAAGCATGCAATGAAGGAAGAGATTGAAGCACTTGAGGAAAACAACACTTGGGATTTGGTGCCCAAGACTTCATCCATGAAGGTAATAGGCTCAAGATGGGTCTATAAACTCAAGAAGAATTCTGATGGTTCCATTAACAGGTATAAGGCAAGGCTTGTAGCAAAAGGCTTTGCACAAACTCAGGGAATTGATTATGAGGAGACCTTCTCTCTTGTGGCAAAGATGCCTACTATTAGGGTTTTGCTTAGTATTGCCTCTTCCAAGAATTGGAAGATACTTCAACTAGATGTAAAGAATGCATTTTTGAATGGTTGGGTAACAGAAGAGGTATATATGGCACAACCACCTGGTTTTGAGAATCAAGTTTATCCTGATTATGTGTGTAAACTTAACAAAGCATTGTATGGTCTCAAGCAAGCTCCAAGAGCTTGGAATTTCAGGCTTGTTTCATTCTTGCAGGACAAAGGCTTTCAATCAAGCAAGGCAGATCCTTCACTCTTTATTAAAAAGAGTAATTCCGAGGTCATCTACCTATGTGTATATGTAGATGATATTATATTGACAGGAAATGATGCAGATGGTATGAAGAAGATCAAAGATCAGATGAGAGAAGAGTTCAAGATAAGTGATTTGGGTTCACTTACCTACTTCCTAGGTTTGGAAGTTGTCTACAAAGATCATGGTTTGTTTCTCACTCAAAGAAAGTACATTAAGGACATGTTGGCAAAATTCAAGATGCAAGATTGTAAGATTGCAGGTACTCCAATGGAGGTCAATCACAAATTGAGCTCACATGAAGGTGAACTCATAGAGGACATCACATCATATCAAAGTCTAGTGGGTAGTCTCAACTATGCCACATTGACAAGAGTAGATATATGTTACAGTGTGAGTGTGCTAAGACAATTTATGCACACACCAAGGAAACCACATATGGATGCTGCCAAAAGGATTCTCAAGTATCTCAAAGGAACCATAAATGAAGGACTTTATTATCCTTATGTATCTTATTTAGGTTTGAAGCTATTTTCTGATGCAGATTGGGCTGGCTCCAAGGAAGATAGAAGGAGCACTTCAGGTTATCTTACCTTTGCAGGTTCAAAGCTTATTTCATGGTCATCCAAGAAGCAACCCACAGTTGCTCTCTCTTCTACTGAAGCTGAATATAGAGGTCTTGCCATAGCTACACAAGAAGCTATGTGGATGAAGACATTGTTCAAAGATCTTGGATTGGAGTTTGGAACTCCAACTATTTTTGGTGACAATATGAGTTCTATTCATTTGGCTGCTAATCCTATTTTTCATGCAAGGACTAAACATATTGAAGTTCATTATCACTATGTACGAGAGAAGGTTCTAAGCAAAGAGATTCAAATATCATTTGTGTCCACTCATCAACAATGTGCAGATATTCTAACCAAAGCATTGGATGGTACAAAGCTTTGCAAATTCAAGGCTATGATAGGTTTGCAGGTAATCTTGGAAGATTGAAGACCTCAAGCATACTTGGCTTGAGGGGGAGCTGTTGGAGCAAGTCTATGACAAGCCTAAGTATTGGCTTGAGTCTCACAAAGTCTTAGAAGAAGCTTTAAAAAGAAGACTATGTAAAGTTCACTTGTGAACTACCTCTTGTAATTTTTGAAGAGTTTACTTAATGTAAAAGTAAGAGAATCTTAAGTGGTTGAGTCCACTTGATCAAGAATGGAAAGAGGAGCCACAAATTCGTGATTTGTGGTAGGTAGAGAATCAAATCAATCATTGATTGATTGGAGAGTGATTGAGGGAAGTTAGCCTCCCAAACTCAACTATAAATGGATGGCGTTTTTAGTCGTGGTTAGAGAGACCTATGTGAAGACCTCCAAGAGCTGAGCTTTATGCCATATCAAGGTGTGATTACAAGGCACACATATGTATCAGTAAGTCATTGTATTGTACAAGCAATATACTTTCATTTTCATGATTATTTGAGTTCATCTTTCCATGTTCTTGTGAAGTGTACTACTCACTGCCATTACTCTCAGTTTTCTCAGTCAGCTTGCAGAGATGTTTTCTCTGAGCTTGGTGCATCATTTTCAGTGATTTAAGTTTGTAAAGTTAGCTCTATAAGTCTACTATAGTCTCACAAATTTTCATGTCATTTGAATGTTGCAATCTTCAGTTATGTTCATTTGAAGTCAACAGGGTCTGTTCATCTTCACTTCTCTGTCAGGTACCCGACTTTTGCACTCATCTTGTCAGAGCCATTTCTCAGTGGTTACGTATCCAAATTCAGTGATTTAAAGCTTTTTGGATTCAGCTTACTATCTAGTATAACCATACAAATTTTCATAATCATTGGAGTTCTACATTTTGAGTTATGTTGATTTTTCTGCTCACTGGTCTATTTCTGTAGCAGCCCGTGAAAATCGGGATGATGTCATCACTTGTTAAAACTCATTCTCAGTGTGTGGTTCATTATTTTTTATGAGATTACTCTTGAAAGTTAGATCTTTAAGTTGCCTAGACTTCCCCAAGAGGAATTGAGCTAATTGCTGTTGTGCTCAGAAAATTATGTAAAACACTGGACAGGTGTATGAACCAAGAATAGCAAGTTTTCACCTCTGAGCTAACTCCAACTTATCTGTTTTGATCTATCTTTTTGAGAGTGATCTTCCAAGGTACATAGGGTGTCTAATACATCCATTGGCAAGCTAAAAGGGCCCACCATATACTCCTGGAGTTCATTTGGCTGGTGTAGATCAAGGATTTTGCAACACCTCTTCATCTTCAAGCACATACCTATTCATCTCTTCACAGTGGTATCAGAGCAAGGTTGGACAACATGGCAGATGGATTTCCTTCATCAATTGACAAATTGGATAGAGGTAATTACTCAGCTTGGTCATTAAGAATGGAAGCTTATCTCCAAGGTAGAAGTTTATATGGTTATGTGGCTGGAGATGAAGTTATGCCAAGTTTGAGGAACAAAAGTCAACCAACACAAGAAGAGCAAGAAAGATTGAGCACATGGTGCTCCAAGGATGCACTTGCAAGGTCTTATCTCCTCAACTCTATCTTAGATTTTTTGTTGCCTCACATTAGAAGTTGTAAGACATCTCAGGAATTGTGGGATGCACTTGAAGCTTTCTTTTCTTCAAGTACCAACGCTAGGAAGCATCACCTATGGCTGGATTTCACAACTCTCAAGAAGGCTCCCAAAAAAAATGTGACTGATTTTGTCACAAAGCTCAAGGACATAGCAGATCAGTTGGGAAGCATTGGAGAGGTAATAGATGAAGAGCAAATTGTAAGGCAGTTCATCAATGGCTTGAAGGCAGATGATAAGTGGGAAGCATTCACCACAACTATGGATTTGTACATGGACATGCATGCACCTGATTTCAACACACTCATTGGACAACTACTTACTCAAGAGGCAAAGCTTATCAAAAATGGAGAAAGCTCTAAAGGTAACCAATCTTCAGCTTTATGAAGAGCAAATTGTAAGGCAGTTCATCAATGGCTTGAAGGCAGATGATAAGTGGGAAGCATTCACCACAACTATGGATTTGTACATGGACATGCATGTACCTGATTTCAACACACTCATTGGACAACTACTTACTCAAGAGGCAAAGCTTATCAAAAATGGAGAAAGCTCTAAAGGTAATCAATCTTCAGCTTTATACACGGATAAAAGAAAGTCTAAAGATAACAAAGGAAAGGCAAAGAAAGTGGATGATGAAGCAGGTACATATCAAGCTAACTATGCAGGTAGAGGAAGACATGGCAGAGTTAGAGGAAGAGGAGGTAGACAAGGCAGGGGAAGATCCCAAGACTCCAACTCATGTTCTATTTGTGGATTAACTAATCATACAACTGAAACTTGCTTTAGGAATTCCAGGAATCAAAGAGGCAGAGGATACAATAGAGGAAGTTATGGCTACTCAAGAGGAAGGTTCAACAACTACCATGGCAACTACAACAACTACAATCATTCAAACTATAAAGGAGGCTACAAAGGAAGGAGAGACTACAATAACTACACAGAAGACTCAAACAAAGAGGATTCATTATTGATCATGAACATGGCTATGCCACAAGGTAAATCTGATGAGCATGTTTTCTACATAGATTCAGGTTGTTCAAATCATGTGGCAGGAAATGTGGCACTCCTATCAGATTTAGAAGATCCAAGGAATAAGCATGAGGTACAAATAGGAGATGATACAAAACATCCTGTGGAGAAAATAGGCAATGTCAAAGCACCTGATGGAAACATCAACCTACTCAGTAAGGTACTCTATGTCCCTACCATTACAAAGAATTTGGTAAGTGTTGGGCAGATAGTAGAGAAAGGGTTGCAAGTCAGGTTCACAAAAGCAGGAGCATTTGTTGAAGATCCAAGTCAAGGATTCAGAAGAATTGCAAAAGGTGAAAAGACAGGTAGATTGTTCACATTTGAATTACAGGACACTAGAAACATTGCTCTCTTTAATTATGGTAGTCAGACACTCACAGAATTGGAAGTATGGCACAAAAGGTTAGCACATATTGGTGAAATGTCATTAAAGCAAATCTGCAGGGACCAAAGTGTACTTGGACTTCCTAATTTGTCAAAACAACATATGATTTATAAGTGTAGTGCATGTCAATTCGGAAAGTCTCACAGGTTACCATTCATGAAGAAAGGTTATATGCATGGAGATCTCTTGGAGTTGGTTCATACAGATGTATGGGGACCTAGCAAGGAAGCTTCAATATCTGGATCAAGGTATTATGTTTCCTTTATTGATGATTGCAGCAGATGGACTATCCTATTCTTTGTGAAACACAAAGATGAAGTTTTTTCATGTTTCAAAAGATATTTGGCTCTTGTGGAGAATCAAACAGGTAAATCACTAAAAAGGCTAAGGTCAGATGGAGGGGGAGAATACTTCTCCCATGATTTTGATTCTTTTCTTCAAGAAAGAGGAATCAAAAGAGAGGTAACTACAAGGTACACTCCTAAGCAAAATGGAGTGGCAGAAAGGAGGAATAGGACAATTGTTGAAGCTGCAAGGTCTATGTTAAATGAAAAGCATTTACCTAATTACTTATGGGCTGAGGCTGTTTCTACAGCCACTTACTTGATTAACAGGTTGCCTTCAAAATCCCTTGATGGGATGACTCCATATGAGGCTTGGAATGGAAGAAGACCAAGCTTAGATCATTGTAAAATTTTTGGATGTATTGCTTTTGCTCATGTTCCTTCACAGGTTAGAGGCAAGATGGATCCAAAGGCAGAAAGGTGTGTATTTATTGGATATGACAACAATCAAAAGGGCTACAGGTTATACAACCCTACCAACAAAGGATTCTTGGTAAGCAGAGATGTAGTTTTTTATGAGAACAATTCATGGTATGAAGATTCATGCAGGAAGATCAATTTACCATATGATCTTGAAGAAGATTTTCCAAAGCTTGGTAGAGAACAATCAAAGATTGAAGAACAAGACACCTCAGAGGATGATGAAGAATCTCACATGGAAAAGATCAAAGCATGGAAGTCTAAAGGTAAAGCAAAATAGCAGGAACTTGGACATGAGGCAGAATCATCACATCATGGCCTAAGAAGATCTATGAGGGAAAAGAAAAAACCAGAAAGGTATGGGTTTGACACCTCATTAGTAACTAAACATTCTATCTACATAGCACAGGACATAAACCAAGAGGAGCCATCATCATTTGAAGAGGCCAAAGCAAAAACAGAATGGAAGCATGCAATGAAGGAAGAGATTGAAGCACTTGAGGAAAACAACACTTGGGATTTGGTGCCCAAGACTTCATCCATGAAGGTAATAGGCTCAAGATGGGTCTATAAACTCAAGAAGAATTCTGATGGTTCCATTAACAGGTATAAGGCAAGGCTTGTAGCAAAAGGCTTTGCACAAACTCAGGGAATTGATTATGAGGAGACCTTCTCTCTTGTGGCAAAGATGCCTACTATTAGGGTTTTGCTTAGTATTGCCTCTTCCAAGAATTGGAAGATACTTCAACTAGATGTAAAGAATGCATTTTTGAATGGTTGGATAACAGAAGAGGTATATATGGCACAACCACCTGGTTTTGAGAATCAAGTTTATCCTGATTATGTGTGTAAACTTAACAAAGCATTGTATGGTCTCAAGCAAGCTCCAAGAGCTTGGAATTTCAGGCTTGTTTCATTCTTGGAGGACAAAGGCTTTCAACCAAGCAAGGCAGATCCTTCACTCTTTATTAAAAAGAGTAATTCCGAGGTCATCTACCTATGTGTATATGTAGATGATATTATATTGACAGGAAATGATGCAGATGGTATGAAGAAGATCAAAGATCAGATGAGAGAAGAGTTCAAGATAAGTGATTTGGGTTCACTTACCTACTTCCTAGGTTTGGAAGTTGTCTACAAAGATCATGGTTTGTTTCTCACTCAAAGAAAGTACATTAAGGACATGTTGGCAAAATTCAAGATGCAAGATTGTAAGATTGCAGGTACTCCAATGGAGGTCAATCAAAAATTGAGCTCACATGAAGGTGAACTCATAGAGGACATCACATCATATCAAAGTCTAGTGGGTAGTCTCAACTATGCCACATTGACAAGAGTAGATATATGTTACAGTGTGAGTGTGCTAAGACAATTTATGCACACACCAAGGAAACCACATATGGATGCTGCCAAAAGGATTCTCAAGTATCTCAAAGGAACCATAAATGAAGGACTTTATTATCCTTATGTATCTTATTTAGGTTTGAAGCTATTTTCTGATGCAGATTGGGCTGGCTCCAAGGAAGATAGAAGGAGCACTTCAGGTTATCTTACCTTTGCAGGTTCAAAGCTTATTTCATGGTCATCCAAGAAGCAACCCACAGTTGCTCTCTCATCTACTGAAGCTGAATATAGAGGTCTTGCCATAGCTACACAAGAAGCTATGTGGATGAAGACATTGTTCAAAGATCTTGGATTGGAGTTTGGAACTCCAACTATTTTTGGTGACAATATGAGTTCTATTCATTTGGCTGCTAATCCTATTTTTCATGCAAGGACTAAACATATTGAAGTTCATTATCACTATGTACGAGAGAAGGTTCTAAGCAAAAATATCATATGTGTCCACTCATCAACAATGTGCAGATATTCTAACCAAAGCATTGGATGGTACAAAGCTTTGCAAATTCAAGGCTATGATAGGTTTGCAGGTAATCTTGGAAGATTGAAGACCTCAAGCATACTTGGCTTGAGGGGGAGCTGTTGGAGCAAGTCTATGACAAGCCTAAGTATTGGCTTGAGTCTCACAAAGTCTTAGAAGAAGCTTTAAAAAGAAGACTATGTAAAGTTCACTTGTGAACTACCTCTTGTAACTTTTGAAGAGTTTACTTAATGTGAAAGTAAGAGAATCTTAAGTGGTTGAGTCCACTTGATCAAGAATGGAAAGAGGAGCCACGAATTCGTGATTTGTGGTAGGTAGAGAATCAAATCAATCATTGATTGATTGGAGAGTGATTGAGGGAAGTTAGCCTCCCAAACTCAACTATAAATAGATGGCGTTTTTAGTCGTGGTTAGAGAGACCTATGTGAAGACCTCCAAGAGCTGAGCTTTATGCCATATCAAGGTGTGATTACAAGGCACACATATGTATCAGTAAGTCATTGTATTGTACAAGCAATATACTTTCATTTTCATGATTATTTGAGTTCATCTTTCCATGTTCTTGTGAAGTGTACTACTCACTGCCATTACTCTCAGTTTTCTCAGTCAGCTTGCAGAGATGTTTTCTCTGAGCTTGGTGCATCATTTTCAGTGATTTAAGTTCTTAAAGTTAGCTCTATAAGTCTACTATATTCTCACAAATTTTCATGTCATTTAAATGTTGCAATCTTCAGTTATGTTCATTTGAAGTCAACAGGGTCTGTTCATCTTCACTTCTCTGTCAGGTACCCGACTTTTGCACTCATCTTGTCAGAGCCATTTGTCAGTGGTTACGTATCCAAATTCAGTGATTTAAAGCTTGTTGGATTCAGCTTACTGTCTAGTATAACCATACAAATTTTCATAATCATTGGAGTTCTACATTTTGAGTTATGTTGATTTTTCTGCTCACTGGTCTATTTCTGTAGCAGCCCGTGAAAATCGGGATGATGTCATCACTTGTTAAAACTCATTCTCAGTGTGTGGTTCATTATTTTTTATGAGATTGCTCTTGAAAGTTAGATCTTTAAGTTGCCTAGACTTCCCCAAGAGGAATTGAGCTAATTGCTGCTGTGCTCAGAAAATTATGTAAAACACTGGACAGGTGTATGAACCAAGAATAGCAAGTTTTCACCTCTGAGCTAACTCCAACTTATCTGTTTTGATCTATCTTTTTGAGAGTGATCTTCCAAGGTACATAGGGTGTCTAATACATCCATTGGCAAGCTAAAAGGGCCCACCATATACTCCTGGAGTTCATTTGGCTGGTGTAGATCAAGGATTTTGCAACACCTCTTCATCTTCAAGCACATACCTATTCATCTCTTCATAGTGGTATCAGAGCAAGGTTGGACAACATGGCAGATGGATTTCCTTCATCAATTGACAAATTGGATAGAGGTAATTACTCAGCTTGGTCATTAAGAATGGAAGCTTATCTCCAAGGTAGAAGTTTATATGGTTATGTGGCTGGAGATGAAGTTATGCCAAGTTTCAGGAACAAAAGTCAACCAACACAAGAAGAGCAAGAAAGATTGAGCACATGGTGCTCCAAGGATGCACTTGCAAGGTCTTATCTCCTCAACTCTATCTTAGATTTTTTGTTGCCTCACATTAGAAGTTGTAAGACATCTCAGGAAGTGTGGGATGCACTTGAAGCTTTCTTTTCTTCAAGTACCAAAGCTAGGAAGCATCACCTATGGCTGGATTTCACAACTCTCAAGAAGGCTCCCAAAAAAAATGTGACTGATTTTGTCACAAAGCTCAAGGACATAGCAGATCAGTTGGGAAGCATTGGAGAGGTAATAGATGAAGAGCAAATTGTAAGGCAGTTCATCAATGGCTTGAAGGCAGATGATAAGTGGGAAGCATTCACCACAACTATGGATTTGTACATGGACATGCATGCACCTGATTTCAACACACTCATTGGACAACTACTTACTCAAGAGGCAAAGCTTATCAAAAATGGAGAAAGCTCTAAAGGTAACCAATCTTCAGCTTTATGAAGAGCAAATTGTAAGGCAGTTCATCAATGGCTTGAAGGCAGATGATAAGTGGGAAGCATTCACCACAACTATGGTTTTGTACATGGACATGCATGTACCTGATTTCAACACACTCATTGGACAACTACTTACTCAAGAGGCAAAGCTTATCAAAAATGGAGAAAGCTCTAAAGGTAATCAATCTTCAGCTTTATACACGGATAAAAGCAAGTCTAAAGATAACAAAGGAAAGGCAAAGAAAGTGGATGATGAAGCAGGTACATATCAAGCTAACTATGCAGGTAGAGGAAGACATGGCAGAGTTAGAGGAAGAGGAGGTAGACAAGGCAGGGGAAGATCCCAAGACTCCAACTCATGTTCTATTTGTGGATTAACTAATCATACAACTGAAAATTGCTTTAGGAATTCCAGGAATCAAAGAGGCAGAGGATACAATAGAGGAAGTTATGGCTACTCAAGAGGAAGGTTCAACAACTACCATGGCAACTACAACAACTACAATCATTCAAACTATAAAGGAGGCTACAAAGGAAGGAGAGACTACAATAACTACACAGAAGACTCAAACAAAGAGGATTCATTATTGATCATGAACATGGCTATGCCACAAGGTAAATCTGATGAGCATGTTTTCTACATAGATTCAGGTTGTTCAAATCATGTGGCAGGAAATGTGGCACTCCTATCAGATTTAGAAGATCCAAGGAATAAGCATGAGGTACAAACAGGAGATGATACAAAACATCCTGTGGAGAAAATAGGCAATGTCAAAGCACCTGATGGAAACATCAACCTACTCAGTAAGGTACTCTATGTCCCTACCATTACAAAGAATTTGGTAAGTGTTGGGCAGATAGTAGAGAAAGGGTTGCAAGTCAGGTTCACAAAAGCAGGAGCATTTGTTGAAGATCCAAGTCAAGGATTCAGAAGAATTGCAAAAGGTGAAAAGACAGGTAGATTGTTCACATTTGAATTACAGGACACTAGAAACATTGCTCTCTTTAATTATGGTAGTCAGACACTCACAGAATTGGAAGTATGGCACAAAAGGTTAGCACATATTGGTGAAAGGTCATTAAAGCAAATCTGCAGAGACCAAAGTGTACTTGGACTTCCTAATTTGTCAAAACAACATATGATTTATAAGTGTAGTGCATGTCAATTTGGAAAGTCTCACAGGTTACCATTCATGAAGAAAGGTTATATGCATGGAGATCTCTTGGAGTTGGTTCATACAGATGTATGGGGACCTAGCAAGGAAGCTTCAATATCTGGATCAAGGTATTATGTTTCCTTTATTGATGATTGCAGCAGATGGACTATCCTATTCTTTGTGAAACACAAAGATGAAGTTTTTTCATGTTTCAAAAGATATTTGGCTCTTGTGGAGAATCAAACAGGTAAATCACTAAAAAGGCTAAGGTCAGATGGAGGGGGAGAATACTTCTCCCATGATTTTGATTCTTTTCTTCAAGAAAGAGGAATCAAAAGAGAGGTAACTACAAGGTACACTCCTAAGCAAAATGGAGTGGCAGAAAGGAGGAATAGGACAATTGTTGAAGCTGCAAGGTCTATGTTAAATGAAAAGCATTTACCTAATTACTTATGGGCTGAGGCTGTTTCTACAGCCACTTACTTGATTAACAGGTTGCCTTCAAAATCCCTTGATGGGATGACTCCATATGAGGCTTGGAATGGAAGAAGACCAAGCTTAGATCATTGTAAAATTTTTGGATGTATTGCTTTTGCTCATGTTCCTTCACAGGTTAGAGGCAAGATGGATCCAAAGGCAGAAAGGTGTGTATTTATTGGATATGACAACAATCAAAAGGGCTACAGGTTATACAACCCTACCAACAAAGGATTCTTGGTAAGCAGAGATGTAGTTTTTTATGAGAACAATTCATGGTATGAAGATTCATGCAGGAAGATCAATTTACCATATGATCTTGAAGAAGATTTTCCAAAGCTTGGTAGAGAACAATCAAAGATTGAAGAACAAGACACCTCAGAGGATGATGAAGAATCTCACATGGAAAAGATCAAAGCATGGAAGTCTAAAGGTAAAGCAAAATAGCAGGAACTTGGACATGAGGCAGAATCATCACATCATGGCCTAAGAAGATCTATGAGGGAAAAGAAAAAACCAGAAAGGTATGGGTTTGACACCTCATTAGTAACTAAACATTCTATCTACATAGCACAGGACATAAACCAAGAGGAGCCATCATCATTTGAAGAGGCCAAAGCAAAAACAGAATGGAAGCATGCAATGAAGGAAGAGATTGAAGCACTTGAGGAAAACAACACTTGGGATTTGGTGCCCAAGACTTCATCCATGAAGGTAATAGGCTCAAGATGGGTCTATAAACTCAAGAAGAATTCTGATGGTTCCATTAACAGGTATAAGGCAAGGCTTGTAGCAAAAGGCTTTGCACAAACTCAGGGAATTGATTATGAGGAGACCTTCTCTCTTGTGGCAAAGATGCCTACTATTAGGGTTTTGCTTAGTATTGCCTCTTCCAAGAATTGGAAGATACTTCAACTAGATGTAAAGAATGCATTTTTGAATGGTTGGATAACAGAAGAGGTATATATGGCACAACCACCTGGTTTTGAGAATCAAGTTTATCCTGATTATGTGTGTAAACTTAACAAAGCATTGTATGGTCTCAAGCAAGCTCCAAGAGCTTGGAATTTCAGGCTTGTTTCATTCTTGGAGGACAAAGGCTTTCAACCAAGCAAGGCAGATCCTTCACTCTTTATTAAAAAGAGTAATTCCGAGGTCATCTACCTATGTGTATATGTAGATGATATTATATTGACAGGAAATGATGCAGATGGTATGAAGAAGATCAAAGATCAGATGAGAGAAGAGTTCAAGATAAGTGATTTGGGTTCACTTACCTACTTCCTAGGTTTGGAAGTTGTCTACAAAGATCATGGTTTGTTTCTCACTCAAAGAAAGTACATTAAGGACATGTTGGCAAAATTCAAGATGCAAGATTGTAAGATTGCAGGTACTCCAATGGAGGTCAATCAAAAATTGAGCTCACATGAAGGTGAACTCATAGAGGACATCACATCATATCAAAGTCTAGTGGGTAGTCTCAACTATGCCACATTGACAAGAGTAGATATATGTTACAGTGTGAGTGTGCTAAGACAATTTATGCACACACCAAGGAAACCACATATGGATGCTGCCAAAAGGATTCTCAAGTATCTCAAAGGAACCATAAATGAAGGACTTTATTATCCTTATGTATCTTATTTAGGTTTGAAGCTATTTTCTGATGCAGATTGGGCTGGCTCCAAGGAAGATAGAAGGAGCACTTCAGGTTATCTTACCTTTGCAGGTTCAAAGCTTATTTCATGGTCATCCAAGAAGCAACCCACAGTTGCTCTCTCATCTACTGAAGCTGAATATAGAGGTCTTGCCATAGCTACACAAGAAGCTATGTGGATGAAGACATTGTTCAAAGATCTTGGATTGGAGTTTGGAACTCCAACTATTTTTGGTGACAATATGAGTTCTATTCATTTGGCTGCTAATCCTATTTTTCATGCAAGGACTAAACATATTGAAGTTCATTATCACTATGTACGAGAGAAGGTTCTAAGCAAAAATATCATATGTGTCCACTCATCAACAATGTGCAGATATTCTAACCAAAGCATTGGATGGTACAAAGCTTTGCAAATTCAAGGCTATGATAGGTTTGCAGGTAATCTTGGAAGATTGAAGACCTCAAGCATACTTGGCTTGAGGGGGAGCTGTTGGAGCAAGTCTATGACAAGCCTAAGTATTGGCTTGAGTCTCACAAAGTCTTAGAAGAAGCTTTAAAAAGAAGACTATGTAAAGTTCACTTGTGAACTACCTCTTGTAACTTTTGAAGAGTTTACTTAATGTGAAAGTAAGAGAATCTTAAGTGGTTGAGTCCACTTGATCAAGAATGGAAAGAGGAGCCACGAATTCGTGATTTGTGGTAGGTAGAGAATCAAATCAATCATTGATTGATTGGAGAGTGATTGAGGGAAGTTAGCCTCCCAAACTCAACTATAAATAGATGGCGTTTTTAGTCGTGGTTAGAGAGACCTATGTGAAGACCTCCAAGAGCTGAGCTTTATGCCATATCAAGGTGTGATTACAAGGCACACATATGTATCAGTAAGTCATTGTATTGTACAAGCAATATACTTTCATTTTCATGATTATTTGAGTTCATCTTTCCATGTTCTTGTGAAGTGTACTACTCACTGCCATTACTCTCAGTTTTCTCAGTCAGCTTGCAGAGATGTTTTCTCTGAGCTTGGTGCATCATTTTCAGTGATTTAAGTTCTTAAAGTTAGCTCTATAAGTCTACTATATTCTCACAAATTTTCATGTCATTTAAATGTTGCAATCTTCAGTTATGTTCATTTGAAGTCAACAGGGTCTGTTCATCTTCACTTCTCTGTCAGGTACCCGACTTTTGCACTCATCTTGTCAGAGCCATTTGTCAGTGGTTACGTATCCAAATTCAGTGATTTAAAGCTTGTTGGATTCAGCTTACTGTCTAGTATAACCATACAAATTTTCATAATCATTGGAGTTCTACATTTTGAGTTATGTTGATTTTTCTGCTCACTGGTCTATTTCTGTAGCAGCCCGTGAAAATCGGGATGATGTCATCACTTGTTAAAACTCATTCTCAGTGTGTGGTTCATTATTTTTTATGAGATTGCTCTTGAAAGTTAGATCTTTAAGTTGCCTAGACTTCCCCAAGAGGAATTGAGCTAATTGCTGCTGTGCTCAGAAAATTATGTAAAACACTGGACAGGTGTATGAACCAAGAATAGCAAGTTTTCACCTCTGAGCTAACTCCAACTTATCTGTTTTGATCTATCTTTTTGAGAGTGATCTTCCAAGGTACATAGGGTGTCTAATACATCCATTGGCAAGCTAAAAGGGCCCACCATATACTCCTGGAGTTCATTTGGCTGGTGTAGATCAAGGATTTTGCAACACCTCTTCATCTTCAAGCACATACCTATTCATCTCTTCACAGTGGTATCAGAGCAAGGTTGGACAACATGGCAGATGGATTTCCTTCATCAATTGACAAATTGGATAGAGGTAATTACTCAGCTTGGTCATTAAGAATGGAAGCTTATCTCCAAGGTAGAAGTTTATATGGTTATGTGGCTGGAGATGAAGTTATGCCAAGTTTCAGGAACAAAAGTCAACCAACACAAGAAGAGCAAGAAAGATTGAGCACATGGTGCTCCAAGGATGCACTTGCAAGGTCTTATCTCCTCAACTCTATCTTAGATTTTTTGTTGCCTCACATTAGAAGTTGTAAGACATCTCAGGAAGTGTGGGATGCACTTGAAGCTTTCTTTTCTTCAAGTACCAAAGCTAGGAAGCATCACCTATGGCTGGATTTCACAACTCTCAAGAAGGCTCCCAAAAAAAATGTGACTGATTTTGTCACAAAGCTCAAGGACATAGCAGATCAGTTGGGAAGCATTGGAGAGGTAATAGATGAAGAGCAAATTGTAAGGCAGTTCATCAATGGCTTGAAGGCAGATGATAAGTGGGAAGCATTCACCACAACTATGGATTTGTACATGGACATGCATGCACCTGATTTCAACACACTCATTGGACAACTACTTACTCAAGAGGCAAAGCTTATCAAAAATGGAGAAAGCTCTAAAGGTAACCAATCTTTAGCTTTATGAAGAGCAAATTGTAAGGCAGTTCATCAATGGCTTGAAGGCAGATGATAAGTGGGAAGCATTCACCACAACTATGGATTTGTACATGGACATGCATGTACCTGATTTCAACACACTCATTGGACAACTACTTACTCAAGAGGCAAAGCTTATCAAAAATGGAGAAAGCTCTAAAGGTAATCAATCTTCAGCTTTATACACGGATAAAAGCAAGTCTAAAGATAACAAAGGAAAGGCAAAGAAAGTGGATGATGAAGCAGGTACATATCAAGCTAACTATGCAGGTAGAGGAAGACATGGCAGAGTTAGAGGAAGAGGAGGTAGACAAGGCAGGGGAAGATCCCAAGACTCCAACTCATGTTCTATTTGTGGATTAACTAATCATACAACTGAAAATTGCTTTAGGAATTCCAGGAATCAAAGAGGCAGAGGATACAATAGAGGAAGTTATGGCTACTCAAGAGGAAGGTTCAACAACTACCATGGCAACTACAACAACTACAATCATTCAAACTATAAAGGAGGCTACAAAGGAAGGAGAGACTACAATAACTACACAGAAGACTCAAACAAAGAGGATTCATTATTGATCATGAACATGGCTATGCCACAAGGTAAATCTGATGAGCATGTTTTCTACATAGATTCAGGTTGTTCAAATCATGTGGCAGGAAATGTGGCACTCCTATCAGATTTAGAAGATCCAAGGAATAAGCATGAGGTACAAACAGGAGATGATACAAAACATCCTGTGGAGAAAATAGGCAATGTCAAAGCACCTGATGGAAACATCAACCTACTCAGTAAGGTACTCTATGTCCCTACCATTACAAAGAATTTGGTAAGTGTTGGGCAGATAGTAGAGAAAGGGTTGCAAGTCAGGTTCACAAAAGCAGGAGCATTTGTTGAAGATCCAAGTCAAGGATTCAGAAGAATTGCAAAAGGTGAAAAGACAGGTAGATTGTTCACATTTGAATTACAGGACACTAGAAACATTGCTCTCTTTAATTATGGTAGTCAGACACTCACAGAATTGGAAGTATGGCACAAAAGGTTAGCACATATTGGTGAAAGGTCATTAAAGCAAATCTGCAGAGACCAAAGTGTACTTGGACTTCCTAATTTGTCAAAACAACATATGATTTATAAGTGTAGTGCATGTCAATTTGGAAAGTCTCACAGGTTACCATTCATGAAGAAAGGTTATATGCATGGAGATCTCTTGGAGTTGGTTCATACAGATGTATGGGGACCTAGCAAGGAAGCTTCAATATCTGGATCAAGGTATTATGTTTCCTTTATTGATGATTGCAGCAGATGGACTATCCTATTCTTTGTGAAACACAAAGATGAAGTTTTTTCATGTTTCAAAAGATATTTGGCTCTTGTGGAGAATCAAACAGGTAAATCACTAAAAAGGCTAAGGTCAGATGGAGGGGGAGAATACTTCTCCCATGATTTTGATTCTTTTCTTCAAGAAAGAGGAATCAAAAGAGAGGTAACTACAAGGTACACTCCTAAGCAAAATGGAGTGGCAGAAAGGAGGAATAGGACAATTGTTGAAGCTGCAAGGTCTATGTTAAATGAAAAGCATTTACCTAATTACTTATGGGCTGAGGCTGTTTCTACAGCCACTTACTTGATTAACAGGTTGCCTTCAAAATCCCTTGATGGGATGACTCCATATGAGGCTTGGAATGGAAGAAGACCAAGCTTAGATCATTGTAAAATTTTTGGATGTATTGCTTTTGCTCATGTTCCTTCACAGGTTAGAGGCAAGATGGATCCAAAGGCAGAAAGGTGTGTATTTATTGGATATGACAACAATCAAAAGGGCTACAGGTTATACAACCCTACCAACAAAGGATTCTTGGTAAGCAGAGATGTAGTTTTTTATGAGAACAATTCATGGTATGAAGATTCATGCAGGAAGATCAATTTACCATATGATCTTGAAGAAGATTTTCCAAAGCTTGGTAGAGAACAATCAAAGATTGAAGAACAAGACTCCTCAGAGGATGATGAAGAATCTCACATGGAAAAGATCAAAGCATGGAAGTCTAAAGGTAAAGCAAAATTGCAGGAACTTGGACATGAGGCAGAATCATCACATCATGGCCTAAGAAGATCTATGAGGGAAAAGAAAAAACCAGAAAGGTATGGGTTTGACACCTCATTAGTAACTAAACATTCTATCTACATAGCACAGGACATAAACCAAGAGGAGCCATCATCATTTGAAGAGGCCAAAGCAAAAACAGAATGGAAGCATGCAATGAAGGAAGAGATTGAAGCACTTGAGGAAAACAACACTTGGGATTTGGTGCCCAAGACTTCATCCATGAAGGTAATAGGCTCAAGATGGGTCTATAAACTCAAGAAGAATTCTGATGGTTCCATTAACAGGTATAAGGCAAGGCTTGTAGCAAAAGGCTTTGCACAAACTCAGGGAATTGATTATGAGGAGACCTTCTCTCCTGTGGCAAAGATGCCTACTATTAGGGTTTTGCTTAGTATTGCCTCTTCCAAGAATTGGAAGATACTTCAACTAGATGTAAAGAATGCATTTTTGAATGGTTGGATAATAGAAGAGGTATATATGGCACAACCACCTGGTTTTGAGAATCAAGTTTATCCTGATTATGTGTGTAAACTTAACAAAGCATTGTATGGTCTCAAGCAAGCTCCAAGAGCTTGGAATTTCAGGCTTGTTTCATTCTTGCAGGACAAAGGCTTTCAACCAAGCAAGGCAGATCCTTCACTCTTTATTAAAAAGAGTAATTCCGAGGTCATCTACCTATGTGTATATGTAGATGATATTATATTGACAGGAAATGATGCAGATGGTATGAAGAAGATCAAAGATCAGATGAGAGAAGAGTTCAAGATAAGTGATTTGGGTTCACTTACCTACTTCCTAGGTTTGGAAGTTGTCTACAAAGATCATGGTTTGTTTCTCACTCAAAGAAAGTACATTAAGGACATGTTGGCAAAATTCAAGATGCAAGATTGTAAGATTGCAGGTACTCCAATGGAGGTCAATCACAAATTGAGCTCACATGAAGGTGAACTCATAGAGGACATCACATCATATCAAAGTCTAGTGGGTAGTCTCAACTATGCCACATTGACAAGAGTAGATATATGTTACAGTGTGAGTGTGCTAAGACAATTTATGCACACATCAAGGAAACCACATATGGATGCTGCCAAAAGGATTCTCAAGTATCTCAAAGGAACCATAAATGAAGGACTTTATTATCCTTATGTATCTTATTTAGGTTTGAAGCTATTTTCTGATGCAGATTGGGCTGGCTCCAAGGAAGATAGAAGGAGCACTTCAGGTTATCTTACCTTTGCAGGTTCAAAGCTTATTTCATGGTCATCCAAGAAGCAACCCACAGTTGCTCTCTCATCTACTGAAGCTGAATATAGAGGTCTTGCCATAGCTACACAAGAAGCTATGTGGATGAAGACATTGTTCAAAGATCTTGGATTGGAGTTTGGAACTCCAACTATTTTTGGTGACAATATGAGTTCTATTCATTTGGCTGCTAATCCTATTTTTCATGCAAGGACTAAACATATTGAAGTTCATTATCACTATGTACGAGAGAAGGTTCTAAGCAAAGAGATTCAAATATCATATGTGTCCACTCATCAACAATGTGCAGATATTCTAACCAAAGCATTGGATGGTACAAAGCTTTGCAAATTCAAGGCTATGATAGGTTTGCATGTAATCTTGGAAGATTGAAGACCTCAAGCATACTTGGCTTGAGGGGGAGCTGTTGGAGCAAGTCTATGACAAGCCTAAGTATTGGCTTGAGTCTCACAAAGTCTTAGAAGAAGCTTTAAAAAGAAGACTATGTAAAGTTCACTTGTGAACTACCTCTTATAACTTTTGAAGAGTTTACTTAATGTAAAAGTAAGAGAATCTTAAGTGGTTGAGTCCACTTGATCAAGAATGGAAAGAGGAGCCACGAATTCGTGATTTGTGGTAGGTAGAGAATCAAATCAATCATTGATTGATTGGAGAGTGATTGAGGGAAGTTAGCCTCCCAAACTCAACTATAAATAGATGGCGTTTTTAGTCGTGGTTAGAGAGACCTATGTGAAGACCTCCAAGAGCTTAGCTTTATGCCATATCAAGGTGTGATTACAAGGCACACATATGTATCAGTAAGTCATTGTATTGTACAAGCAATATACTTTCATTTTCATGATTATTTGAGTTCATCTTTCCATGTTCTTGTGAAGTGTACTACTCACTGCCATTACTCTCAGTTTTCTCAGTCAGCTTGCAGAGATGTTTTCTCTGAGCTTGGTGCATCATTTTCAGTGATTTAAGTTCGTAAAGTTAGCTCTATAAGTCTACTATATTCTCACAAATTTTCATGTCATTTGAATGTTGCAATCTTCAGTTATGTTCATTTGAAGTCAACAGGGTCTGTTCATCTTCACTTCTCTGTCAGGTACCCGACTTTTGCACTCATCTTGTCAGAGCCATTTCTCAGTGGTTACATATCCAAATTCAGTGATTTAAAGCTTGTTGGATTCAGCTTACTGTCTAGTATAACCATACAAATTTTCATAATCATTGGAGTTCTACATTTTGAGTTATGTTGATTTTTCTGCTCACTGGTCTATTTCTGTAGCAGCCCGTGAAAATCGGGATGATGTCATCACTTGTTAAAACTCATTCTCAGTGTGTGGTTCATTATTTTTTATGAGATTACTCTTGAAAGTTAGATCTTTAAGTTGCCTAGACTTCCCCAAGAGGAATTGAGCTAATTGCTGCTGTGCTCAGAAAATTATGTAAAACACTGGACAGGTGTATGAACCAAGAATAGCAAGTTTTCACCTCTGAGCTAACTCCAACTTATCTGTTTTGATCTATCTTTTTGAGAGTGATCTTCCAAGGTACATAGGGTGTCTAATACATCCATTGGCAAGCTAAAAGGGCCCACCATATACTCCTGGAGTTCATTTGGCTGGTGTAGATCAAGGATTTTGCAACACCTCTTCATCTTCAAGCACATACCTATTCATCTCTTCACACTTCACACATGTCTAATAACATTTTCTACTACTCAATACACTAATCTCATGATCTCCTATTGTCTCTCCTTGTCTTCTCTCTTTGCCCCGACATTTTCAAAAGTATTTATAGGCAATTATGTACAGACTTATATCAAAGCATAAGTATAAGTAACCTATGTCTTAACTAATGTACATATGTGTACATGTCTTTCACTCTGTGAATGTTTCCATCTTCTTTGCTTCAAAACTTGATCTCATCTCCATCCTTTGTCCTTCAAATCTTCAATTGGTGATTGGTCTGCACCAATAGCTCCCCCTCAATCATCAATTGAGGTTTCTCTTATCTTCTTTATACCTGCCATGTCTTTAAATTTCTGTAGCTTTGGTCCATCCAAGCTCTTTGTAAGCATATCAGCTATCTGATCTTTTGTTGAAGTATGTATGACTTCAATCTCCTTATCCATCACCTTCTCTCTTAGAAAGTGATACTGTATCTCAATGTGTTTAGTCCTGGCATGAAAAACAGGATTAGCAGCTAGATATAATGAACTCATGTTATCACCATAAATGATAGGTATGTTCTGTATAGTGTCAAAACTCTTCATTAGAGTTTTAAGCCATATCACTTCTTTTGTAGCTTCAACCATGCCTTTGTACTCTGCTTTTGTAGATGACAAAGCAACTGTATATTGCTTCTTTGAGCACCAGGAGATTAACTTATCTCCCACATAACACATGTATCCATAAGTTGATCTTCTATCATCTGGATTACCTGCCCAATCTGCATCACTATAGATCTTGATGTTTATATCTGATGTAAACCCATAATACAAACCTTCTTTGAGTGTACCCTTAATGTACCTCAACACTCTTTGACCTGCAATCCAATGCTCTTTCCTAGGACAATGCATGAATTGAGACAAAACTGCTACTGCATATGATAAATCAGGTCTAGTTAAAGTAGCATAGATAAGACTACCAACCAAACTCTGATATTGTCTCATGTCCTTGAATTCTTCACCTTCAAATTTACTCAATTTGTGATTCACCTCCATTGGTGTAAGTGCTACCCTGCAATCATCCATTTTAAACTTGATTAACAAGTTCTTCAAATACCTTTCTTGGGTCACAAATACTCCATGTTAAGTATATGTAATCTCCATGCCCAAGAAGTATGACAAGTCTCCCAAGTCACTTATTTTGAACTCCTTTTCCATTTGCTTCTTTAGTCTTTGTATTCCTTCCTCGTCTGTACCTGTAAGGATTATATCATCAACATATATGCACATGTATATGAAACCATTATCACTTGCTTTGACAAGCAAGCTACTATCTGCTTTAGACACCTGAAATCCAAGTTCTTTCAAGAACTTTACAAGTCTATAATTCCATGCCCTTGGGGCCTGCTTCAAGCCATACAAAGCTCTCTTAAGCTTGCACACATGATCTGGATACCTTTTATCTCTGAACCCTTGAGGTTGCTCCATGAATACATCATCTGAAATATAACCATTCAAAAAAGCATTTTTCACATCTAATTGACACAATTTCCAACCTTTACATGCAGCAATTGCTATAAGTGTCCTGATGGTTGTCATCTTTGCCACAGGACTATAAGTCTCATCATAGTCAACACCATATGTCTGAGCAAACCCTTTGACAACAAGTCTAGCTTTGTACCTAGACACACTTCCATCTGCAAATCTTTTTGTCTTATAAACCCACTTACATCCAATGATCTTCTGGCTATTTGGTTTTGGAACCAAATCCCATGTTTGATTCTCCAATAATGCATCATATTCTTCCTGCATAGCTTTCTCCCAATTTTCTTTACCTTTTGCCTCTTCATATGTAGAAGGGTCTTCATCTGTTTTAATCATGTAAGCATAATCTTTGGTAGCCAGAAATGAAGTATCATAGCTATACCTTGTAGGTTGCCATTTGTTCCTTGTAGACCTCTTAAGTTCTCCACTTCTTGAGGTTTCTGGTTCTTCATATTCAGGATCAAACCTAGGTGTTTCTTCCACTTCAACCTGCACTTCATTATTCTCTTCTTCATCAATTATTTGAACCTTTGACTTACCTTTCCTTTGGCTCACAACCTCTTCATCATCTGTATTAATATTGATAGTACCTGCATACCAAGTACCTTACTCATCAAATGTAACATCTTTTGATACAAGAAAATGTTTTGTGGATGGATTCCACAACCTGTATCCCATCTGCTTATCATCATAACCAATAAACACATATTTTTCAGCTTTAGGTTCCAATTTGTGCCTTAATTGTGATGGCACATATGCATAGGCCAAACATCCAAATACTTTGCAATGGTCTAGTGTAGGTCTCTTACCCGACCATGCCTCATAAGGTGTCATTCCCTGCAAAGCTTTACATGGTAACCTATTGACCAAATAAGTAGCTGTATTTACAACCTCAGCCCACAAATAATTAGGGCAATTTTTCTCCTTCATCATGGACCTTGCAAACTCAACAAGAGTTCTATTTCTCCTTTCTGCTACACCATTTTGTTGAGGAGAGTACCTACAAGTAACTTCCCTTTTTATACCTGCATCCCACAAGTAATTACTGAATTCATTAGAGAAATACTCTCCCCCTCCATCTGACCTTAGTCTTTTCAACTTATGTCCTGTAATTCTTTCTGCATATGCATGATAGTGTTTAAATGTATTAAACACTTCTGACTTATCTTTGATCACATAAATAGTGATCCATCTAGTAGCATCATCAACATAAATCACATAATATCTTGACCCATTTATACTGAAATCCTTTGATGGTCCCCACACATCTGTATGTATCAACTCAAGCTTCTCTGAGTACATAAAACCATGCTTGGAGTAGGAAAGCTTATGAGACTTACCTAATTGACATGCCTCACATCTGTATGTCATATGTTGACCTGCAACATTAGGCAAACCAAGCACTGAACCATTGTTAATCATGTCTTTAATACCTCTTTCATTGAAATGTCCAAGCCTCTTGTGCCAAAGATCTAACTCAGAGATCTTATGTCCTCCATATGTGAACATGGCATGACCAATATTACCTTGAATCTTCAATGTGAACAATCTTCCTTCTTTCTTCCCTGAAACAATTTGTTTATACCCATTGCTAGGGTCTTCCACAAACACTCCTTCATTAGTGAACCTTACTTCATAACCTTTTTCCACAATTTGTCCTACACTTATCAAATTCTTAGGAATTGTAGGAACATACAAGACCTTACTCAATAAGGTGCTACCATCCTTGGCCTTCACTGATCCAATTGACTTCACATTGTGCTTTGTGTTGTCACCTGTTTGAACAACATGATTAGATACCTTATTCTCCAAATCAGTCATCAAGGCTATATTACCACTCAGGTGATTGCTACACCCTGAATCAATGTAGAAGACTCTTTGATCTTCATTCTGCCTTTCACAAGTTGCATTCATTATCAATGTTGAATCTTCCTTTTGATCTGAAGCATAATTGTAGTAGGTGTTGTTATATTGTTGACTTTGGAAACCTCTACCTGCATTTCTTCCAAAGTAACCCCTACTACCTCTGCCTCTGAAATTACCTCTTTGATTTCTGCCACCTCTTCCTCTTGTATTATAGTTCTGATTATACCCACCATTACTCTGATTATTATGCCAACAATCATTAGCTAAATGATTTGTCTTGTTGGGGCTTCACTCACTAATTAGGCATGGATATATGAAGACATATGAAGACATATGATGGAGGAAAGAAGAAGTGAAGAAAAGACCTACAGAAAATCAAGCCTAAGTGAAGGGACAATTTCACTATTGTAAATTAGTGCAAAATTAGAGTCTAGTTTCTCATTTGATCTTCAGAACTTACGAGTTCAAGTCTAGAAGAATGTAAACCATAGGTATATAAGTTAATTTGAGTCAAAAACATGTAGGAGAGAACTCAATTTTGAAATCTGAGTGAGTAGAGAAAAGTCGTGTATTTTCTGAGAGAGATGTTGAGGAAAAACTTCTGAGTCTGAGAGAGTTTTCCATGGCTATGAGCAAAATTAGGCCAAGCCATTTTGTACACATCTTCTCTGATAAACAACACATGTTTGTGTAGAAGGATTGAGTCTAATTCCTCTTGTACATTGAGTTCTAAGTCATTTCATATGACTGTGTAAGGTAGTTGACAGTTACGACTTTTCTGGCGCACATTTGACTGATCTTTTGAAGGTCAGATCTCGAAGCATACTGTAAAGTTTTTGGTAAGTGATAGCTCATTTTAAAGCTATTGTCCTCAGCTACATTTGGTCAAAAGATCTTTAAGAAACGGGACGCATACTCAGAGAAATCAGCTTAAGAGTGGAGGTATGTCAAATCGATGAGGTCAAATTTCAGTTTTCAGACATAGTGGAAAAGTTGGAGCAAAATCAGAAGATTTTGAAGTTATTACTTGAAAGTTTTGTTTGTTATGTGTTGCTTAACATTAGCAAGAACTTCTCTTAGCAAGTGATCAAAAGATTTTGCAAAGATTGAACTAATACAGGTCAGATTGAAAGATTGAAGAAAAGGCGTAGATTTCTGTGAAGTGAAAGTTTGATTTTCACTAAATTCAGAGATGGAGATTCACAATGTGAGTATTGCTAAGCTAATGGTGGTTATGGAGGTCTTCTAATACCACATTAGTTTAGTTCTTGTGGTGTTTTACACACCAACAAGTGGTATCAGAGCCGATAAGGTCCTCGAGAGTAAAGGAAGAACAGATACAAGAAGTTTTGGAGAGTTCTTTATCAAAGAAGGTGGAAGCTAAGGTGTTCAAACAACCAAAAGTCATCAGAAGAGTATTTCGAAGTTACTCCCAAGGGTAAAGGTCTACAAAAGGTATCATTCTTTAACTTTATACTTACAGGTTGAAGCAGAAGCAAGGATACCATGGCAGATCATGTGTCCATTGACAAATTGGACAGAGATAATTATCCTGCTTGGGTAATGAGGATGGAAGCCTTACTTATGAGTAAGGACCTAATGGTATATGTGACAGGTGAAGAAGAGAAGCCTAAGTTTGAAGATGAAAGTCATCCAAGAAAGGAAGAGCTAGAAGCTTTGAAGATATGGCAGAAGAGAGATGCAAGTGCAAGAGCTTATATATATAACACTATTACAGATCATTTGTTGCCACATATCAGAGGTTTAGAAACAGCTGAAGACATTTGGAATGCTTTGGAAGATCACTTCCAAAACACTACTAAAGCTAGGAAAGCTAGCTTATGGTCAGAGTTCACCACATTCAAGAAAAAGCAAAATCAGAGCATTAGTGATTATGTCACTAAGATGAAGGACTTGGCAGATAGCCTTGGATCCATTGATGAGGATATTGAAGATCATAGGCTGATAGCACAATTACTTGCAGGGTTAAGAGGTGATGAAAGGTGGAAGCCTTTTGTACTTTCAACAGAACTCTCATTAAATCATTATGTGCCAGAATTAAATCAATTACTTGGATTGATGCTCACATTTGAGCAAGACTTGAAGTCAGATGGAGACAAAGGTCAAAGTTCTGCAATGTACATGAAGAATAAAAAGAAAGGAGATAAAGGCAAGGCAAAGGATGAAGAAGAATCAACAACTCAAGCAAATTATGCAAGAGGAAGAGGTTTTGGCAGAGGTAAAGGTCGAGGAAATGGAAGAGGCAGAGGTAATCAGAACAATAACAAGAAGACATGTTGGATTTGTGGATTGAGCAATCATCTAGCATATGATTGTTGGCATAATCAACAAGGAGCAAGTCAAAATCAGAACAACAATGGCAGAGGAAGAGGTGGAAGATTTCAGAATCAATTTCAAAGAGGAAGACAGAATTCAAGAGGAAGTTTTGGTAGAGGTGGTGGAAGAAATTGGAGTCAGAACCAATCATACAACACCACATATTATAATTATGCAAATGATACACAGAATGACAACCATACAACATTGATGATGAATTCAATAAGTTCATCAGAGAAGGAGGATCTCAAGGTATTTTATATTGACTCTGGTTGTTCAAATCATTTGTCAGGTAATATAGAATTATTGTCAGAATTGGAAGAAGGCAATTCAAGTCATACAGTACAAACAGGTGATAATACAAAACATAATGTGCATTCAATTGGAAAAGTGAAGTGCAGGAGTGGAGCTGATTTATTAACAAATGTTTTGTATGTTCCAACAATACCAAAGAATCTGATTAGTGTTGGACAAATAGTGGAAAAAGGTTTCCAAGTCAGATTTACAAATGAAGGGGTATTTGTTGAAGATCCAGAGGATGCATATAAACCTATTGTTTGTGGTAAGAAGGAAGGTAGACTTTTTACTCTCAAAGTACAAGGAAATGTTGGTCAAGCCCTAATTACACATGGTGATGAAGTAATTACAGAGTTAGATCTTTGGCATAAGAGATTGGGACACTTCAGTGAAAGAGGAATCAAAACTATGGTGGAGAACCAATCTGTATTGGGACTACCAAATGTGAAGAATCAACATATGATATACAAGTGTGAAGCTTGTCAGATGGGAAAAGCACATAGACTACCATTTCAGAAGAAAGGTTTCAAGCATGATGGTTTGCTTGAACTCATACATACAGATGTATGGGGACCAACAAAAGAAGGTTCAATAAATGGATCTAGGTATTATGTTTTGTTTATTGATGATGCTACAAGGTGGATAACCCTTTATGTTCTAAAAGAAAGATCAGAAGTATTTGGAGCCTTCAAACATTTTCATGCTTATGCAGAAAGAGTTACAGGTCAAAAACTCAAGAGGCTAAGGTCTGATGGAGGGGGAGAATACTTCTCCCAAGAGTTTAATGACTATCTTTGGAATGCAGGTATCAAGAGAGAGATAACTTGCAGGTATACACCTCAACATAATGGGGTGGCAGAAAGGAGAAATAGAACATTGGTTGAATTTGCAAGAGCAATGTTAAAGGAAAAGAATTGCCCTAATTATCTTTGGGCTGAGGCTGTAAATACAGCTACATACCTTGTTAATAGGCTACCATGTGGAGCTTTGAATGGTATGACCCCTTATGAAGCTTGGTGGGGTAAGAAACCAACACTTGACCATTGTAAAGTGTTTGGGTCAATTGCCTATGCTTATGTGCCATCACAACTCAGACATAAGCTTGAACCAAAAGCAGAAAAATATGTGTTTATTGGGTATGATGAAAAGCAAATGGGTTATAGGCTATGGAGTCCTTTAACTAAACATTTTATTGTTTCTAGAGATGTGACCTTTGATGAACAGAAGAGTTGGTATGCAGATAAAGATTGTGACCTTGAAACATTTGAAGAAGAGATAAGAAGGAGTGCAAAAGGTAAGTCACATATGCAGATAGATGGAGATGAAGAACATATGCAAGCAAGCACATCAAGAGTTGGATCATATAGAAGGAATGAAGATGGACCAATATTTGATGAAGAAGTACATCCAGATATACATGAAGAGTGTGAACCAAGAAGGTCAACCAGAATGAGGAAGCAACCTACAAGGTATTCATATGATACTTCTTACTTGACTCAGAAAAATTATGCTTACATGGTTAAGGAAGATGAAGAACCTCAAAGCTATGATGAAGCAAAGGGTAAGAGACAATGGGAAGTAGCAACGAAGGAAGAGTTTGATGCACTTGAAGAGAACAAAACTTGGGAACTTGTTCCAAAGCCTAATGGTAAGAAAGTGATTGGAAATAAATGGGTTTACAAAATTAAGAAGCATGCAGATGGAACTATAGCTAGATACAAAGCCAGATTGGTGGTTAAAGGCTATGCTCAAAATTTTGGCATAGATTATGATGAGACATTCAGTCCTGTGGCAAAGATGTCAACCATAAGGACAATCATTGCCATTGCAGCATCAAAAGGATGGACATTGAGTCAATTGGACATTAAGAATGCATTTTTGAATGGATATATATCAGATGAGGTTTACATGGAGCAACCTCAAGGGTTTACAGATCATAAGTTTCCAAATTATGTTTGCAGGTTGAGAAGAGCTCTTTATGGTCTGAAGCAAGCTCCAAGAGCTTGGAATTATAGACTTGTAAAGTATCTTAATGATCTTGGATATCAAAGTTCAAAGGCAGATGCAAGTTTACTTATCAAAAGAACAGATGAAGGTATGATCTACATTTGTATCTATGTAGATGATATTATAATTACAGGTACCTCAAATGAAGGAATCAAGGAGGTGAAGAAGCTACTTGAGAAGGAATTCAAGATAAGTGATCTAGGAAAATTGTCATATTTTCTTGGAATGGAAATCACTTATGCAGAACATGGCATATATGTATCACAAGAAAGGTATCTCTTGAATCTTCTAAAGAAGTTTAATATGGAGAATTGCAGAGAGGCATCTACACCACTAGAGGTCAATCATAAACTCAGTAGATATGATGGTGCAGAGTTCAAAGACATGAGGAAGTATCAATCTTTAGTGGGAAGTTTAATTTATGCTACACTAACAAGGCCTGATCTTAGTTATGCAGTGGGTGTTCTTTCTCAATTCATGCATTGTCCAAAGGATCCACATTGGATTGCAGGTCAAAGAGTCCTTAGATATATCAAAGGGACTTTGAAAGAAGGATTGTATTATCCTTTTACATCAGATATAAGATTGAGAGCCTATAGTGATTCAGATTGGGCAGGAAGTCAAGATGATAGAAGGTCTACCCATGGCTACATGATATACATTGGAGATAAGCTTGTGAGTTGGTGTTCAAAGAAACAACACACAGTGGCTTTATCATCAACAGAAGCTGAATACAAAGGACTTGTGGAAGCAGCAAAAGAAGTCATATGGATGCAGACATTATTCAAAAGCTTGGGAATTGATCAAGGTATACCTATCATTCATGGAGATAATATGAGCTCATTATATCTTGCAGCAAATCCTGTATTTCATGCAAGGACAAAGCACATAGAAATACAATATCATTTTCTTAGAGAAAAGGTAATGGAGAAAGAGATTGAAGTGGTGTACACTTCTACAAAAGATCAGATTGCAGATATTATGACAAAAAGCTTGGATGGAGTGAAGACAAGTAGGTTCAAGGAGATGGCAGGAATAAAAGAGAAGAAGACTATGTGAAGAAGTCAAATTCTGCTAATTAGTGATTGAGGGGGAGCTGTTGGGGCTTCACTCACTAATTAGGCATGGATATATGAAGACATATGAAGACATATGATGGAGGAAAGAAGAAGTGAAGAAAAGACCTACAGAAAATCAAGCCTAAGTGAAGGGACAATTTCACTATTGTAAATTAGTGCAAAATTAGAGTCTAGTTTCTCATTTGATCTTCAGAACTTACGAGTTCAAGTCTAGAAGAATGTAAAACATAGGTATATAAGTTAATTTGAGTCAAAAACATGTAGGAGAGAACTCAATTTTGAAATCTGAGTGAGTAGAGAAAAGTCGTGTATTTTCTGAGAGAGATGTTGAGGAAAAACTTCTGAGTCTGAGAGAGTTTTCCATGGCTATGAGCAAAATTAGGCCAAGCCATTTTGTACACATCTTCTCTGATAAACAACACATGTTTGTGTAGAAGGATTGAGTCTAATTCCTCTTGTACATTGAGTTCTAAGTCATTTCATATGACTGTGTAAGGTAGTTGACAGTTACGACTTTTCTGGCGCACATTTGACTGATCTTCTGAAGGTCAGATCTCGAAGCATACTGTAAAGTTTTTGGTAAGTGATAGCTCATTTTAAAGCTATTGTCCTCAACTACATTTGGTCAAAAGATCTTTAAGAAACGGGACGCATACTCAGAGAAATCAGCTTAAGAGTGGAGGTATGTCAAATCGATGAGGTCAAATTTCAATTTTCAGACATAGTGGAAAAGTTGGAGCAAAATCAGAAGATTTTGAAGTTATTACTTGAAAGTTTTGTTTGTTATGTGTTGCTTAACATTAGCAAGAACTTCTCTTAGCAAGTGATCAAAAGATTTTGCAAAGATTGAACTAATACAGGTCAGATTGAAAGATTGAAGAAAAGGCGTAGATTTCTATGAAGTGAAAGTTTGATTTTCACTAAATTCAGAGATGGAGATTCACAATGTGAGTATTGCTAAGCTAATGGTGGTTATGGAGGTCTTCTAATACCACATTAGTTTAGTTCTTGTGGTGTTTTACACACCAACATGTCTTACCACAAATCCAACAAGCTTTGCCTCCATCTTTGTTGTTTCTGCCTCTTCCTCTACCTTTGCCACCTCCTCTACCTCTTAGGAAGTTGGCTTGACTAGTTGTACCTTCATCTTCACCTGCTTGTTGCTTTCCTTTGTTAGCTTTCTTCTTGTCCTTTGAGTACATTGCATGACCTGTACTTTTGTCACCATCTCCTTTAACATCTTGCTCAAATGTTAGCATATGACCTAGCAACTGATTTAAATCAGGAGTGAAATGATCAAGTGATAATTCTGTAGACAAAATGAATGGCTTCCATTTGTCATCACCTCTCAAACCTGTAAGGATTTGCCTTACCAATTTATCCTCCTCAATGTCTTCATCAACAGCTCCTAAAGCATCTGCAATATCTTTCATTCTTGTCACATAGTCTGAAATGGATTGAGAAGCCTTCTTCTTAAAGGTGGTAAACTCTGCCCATAAGGATGCCTTCCTTGACTTAGTAGTATTCTGGAAATGCTCCTCCAAAGCATTCCAAATATCAGTTGCACTTTCAAGACCTCGAATATGAGGTAACAAGTAATCATTGACTGCCATATATATAATGCTCCTAGCTTGAGCATCTTTCTTCATCCAATTTTTCAAATCTGCTAACTCTTCCCTAGTTGGAACACTAGGATCTCTGAACTGTGGCTTCTCTTCTTCTCCTGTGATGTAAGCTATTAAATCTTTGCTCATAAGATGAGCTTCCATCCTCATTGACCATGCAGGATAGTTTTCCCTATCCAATTTCTCTATCTGTAGAGAATCTCCCATCTTGTGTCCACCTGTGTATTGAAATCTTCAAGCTTTATGAATAATATATGTACCTTTACTTCAAATTAGAGTCCTTTTGTCTTTCTTGATGTCGTATAGTCTCCTCCTCAAGCTTTGCCTTCAAGCTTTCACCTTTTAGTTCTTCAGTTGTTGAATTTCTTGAATCTGCAGCAGTCGGGATCCTCCTTTCCTTGATTTTGATGTTTCCTGCTCTGATACCACTGATGGAGAGTGTTAATCTCCAAAAGAACAACCTACTCTTGAATTTAGAACACCTCTATATCAAGAGTAAGTCAAAACCTTCACCAATTTAAGCTATCAATGACCAAATATCAATTTCTTGACTAAACTGTGAAGAAGGAATTTCCTCAGAAAGTCTGCTGCATAGATCTTGCTCATTGACTGAGTAAATGTGTAAAGTTTTTGATGAAAATTTGCACAAGGTGTCGCCTAAAGATTGCGCACCTTCTCCAAGTCGAATTACCTCAAAAAGTTCAGTAGATCTTGAGAAATCTACTTAACAAGTCAGCTATGTCTAAATCTGCACTTCTGAGAAGTCGATTTGGACACCCCTAACTTCTTAACTTTAATTCTCTCAGTATAAAACCCGTTTAAGCAAATGCTTTTAGCCACGAGTAGCTTACCTTCCAACTTAAAGATTAAGTGCTTACTTGCACAAAACTTTAAACTATGGAGTGAGAAATGATCAAATCATTAAGATCAAAATTTGCGCCTGTTTCAGGAACCAGTGAGTACTTTCTCACATGTAAATGTTCCTACACACAATTCTCTTAGCCTGATCACAATTAGACTCTCAAACTCTAGCCATAGATTGATTAACTATGGACTTAGATATCTCCAAAAGGAATTCACAAAAGATCTATCACACAGGGAGAAAACACAGAAACATCGGGCGCAATTTACAACTGAGTGAGGATGGAGAGTTCAACTCACTTCACACATGTCTAATGACATTTTCTACTACTCAATACACTAATCTCATGATCTCCTATTGTCTCTCCTTGTCTTCTCTCTTTGCCCCGACATTTTCAAAAGTATTTATAGGCAATTATGTACAGACTTATATCAAAGCATAAGTATAAGTAACCTATGTCTTAACTAATGTACATATGTGTACATGTCTTTCACTCTGTGAATGTATCCATCTTCTTTGCTTCAAAACTTGATCTCATCTCCATCCTTTGTCCTTCAAATCTTCAATTGGTGATTGGTCTACACCAACATCTATCTATGTATCTACCTATGTATCTATCTATCTATCTATCTATCTATCTATCTATCTATCTATCTATCTATCTATCTATCTATCTATCTATCTATCTATCTATCTATCTATCTATCTATCTATCTATCTATCTATCTATCTATCTATCTATCTATCTATCTATCTATCTATCTATCTATCTATCTATCTATCTATCTATCTATCTATCTATCTATCTATCTATCTATCTATCTATCTATCTATCTATCTATGTATCCATCTATGTATTTGTCTATGTATCTAACTATCTATCTCTCTATGTATCTATGTATCTATCTATCTATCTATCTATCTATCTATATATCTATCTATCTATCTATCTATCTATCTATCTATTTATCTATCTATCTATGTATCTATCTATCTATCTATTGTTGGTGCAGACCAATCACCAATTGAAGGCTTGGAAGATTAAAGAATGAAGGAAGAATCAATTCTTGAAGTTTGAAAGAACATTACATTCAGAGGATAAGAGAAGTGTACACATATGTACATTAGTATAGTCATAGCTGACTTAGATTTTTGTTTGAGTAAGAATCTTGTACAAATTATCTATAAATACTTTGAGAAAAGTCGGGGCATGTATGAGAGCATATGTGACAATAGTTAGAAGCCAAGATTGAGGAAGTTAGAAGTCATGAGATAGAGGAAAAGTTAGTTGAGTTAGCTCTCATCACTCAACTGAAAAATTTTTCTGAGTAATTGAAAATCTTGCGTCCGATATTTCTGCGTGTTCTCCTTCTACAGTAGATCATTTGTGAAATGCTTTTGTACAAGTCTAAGTCTAGAGTTGCTTGACCTCTGTACAAAGTTTTAGCTTCCAATTGCAATCAGGCTTAGAGAATTAAGTGTAGGAACATTCATATGTGAAGTATGTTCACAGGTTCCTAAAACAGGCACAGATTTCGAAGTTAATGTTTTGATCATTTCTCCTAGCACAGTTTAAAGTTTTGCATGAGTGAGGGCTTAATCTTTAAGTTGAAAGATAAGCTACTCATGGCTAGAAGCATTTTGGAAAACGGGTTCTATTCAAGGAGAACCAAGTCTTAAAAGTTACAGGTGTAAAATCGACTGTTCTGAGTGACAGTTTCTGACATAGGTAACTTGTGAAGTCAATTTTTCAAGTTATACTTAATCTTTTGAAGAGATTCAACTTGGAGTAGATGTGCAATCTCTAGGAGATACTTCGTACAAAGTTTCATCAAAAACTTTACACGTTTGATAGGTCAATGTGGAGAAATAGTGCAGCAGACTTTTCTGTGATTCATCTTCTTCACAGATTTGTTAATCTTTTGATAGTTAGCAATTGATCCTCTAAATTAGTGGAGTGTTTGACTTACTCTTGGTATAGAGGTGCTCTAATCACAAGAGTAAGTTGTTCTTTTGGAGATTAACATTCTCCATCAGTGGTATCAGAGCAGGAGACATCAAATCAAGGAAAGGAGGATCCCGACTGCTGCAGATTCAAGAAATTCAACACTTGAAGTACTAAGAAGTGAAAGCTTGGAGTCAAAAGCCTGAGGAGAAGACTACTCGACATCAAGAAAGGCAAAAGGAGTCTAATTCGAAGTAAAGGTACATACATTGTTTGTAAAGCTTGAAGATTTCAATACACAGGTGGATACAAGATGGGAGATGCTCTACAGATAGAGAAATTGGATAGGGAAAACTATCCTGCATGGTCAATGAGGATGGAAGCTCATCTTATGAGCAAAGATTTAATTGGTTACATCACAGGAGAAGAAGAGAAGCCAGAGTTCAGAGATCCTAGTGTTCCAACTAGGGAAGAGTTAGCAGATTTGAAAAATTGGATGAAGAAAGATGCTCAAGCTAGGAGCATTATGTATATGGGAGTCAATGATTACTTGTTACCTCATATTAGAGGTCTTGAAAGTGCAACTGACATATGGAATGCTTTGGAGGAGCATTTCCAGAACACTACAAAGTCAAGGAAGGCATCCTTATGGGCAGAGTTTACTACCTTCAAGAAGAAGGCCTCTCAATCCATCTCAGACTATGTAACAAGGATGAAAGATATTGCAGATGCTTTAGGAGCTGTTGATGAAGATATTGAGGAAGATAAATTGGTAAGGCAAATCCTTACAGGTTTGAGAGGTGATGACAAATGGAAGCCATTTATTTTGTCTACAGAACTATCACTTGACCATTTCACTCCTGATTTAAATCAATTGTTAGGTCATATGCTAACATTTGAGCAGGATGTTAAAGGAGATGGTGACAAGAGTACAGGTCATGCAATGTACTCAAAGGACAAGAAGAAGAATAGCAAAGGAAAGCAACAAGTAAATGAAGATGAAGGAACAACTACTCAAGCCAACTTCCTAAGAGGAAGAGGAGGTGGCAAAGGTAGAGGAAGAGGCAGGAACAACAAAGATGGAGGCAAAGCTTGCTGGATTTGTGGTAAGACAAATCACTTAGCTAATGATTGTTGGCATAATAATCAGAATAATGGTGGATACAATCAAAATTATAATTCAAGAGGAAGAGGTGGCAGAAATCAAAGAGGTAATTACAGAGGTAGAGGTGGAAGGAATTACTTTGGAAGAAATGCAGGTAGAGGATTCCAAAGTCAACAATACAACAACACCTACTACAATTATGCTTCAGATCAAAAGGAAGATTCAACATTGATAATGAATGCAACTTGTGAAAGGCAGAATGAAGATCAAAGAGTCTTCTACATTGACTCAGGGTGTAGCAATCACCTGAGTGGCAACATATCTTTGATGACTGATTTGGAGAGTAAAGTTTTTAATCATGTTGTTCAAACAGGTGACAACACAAAGCACAATGTGAAGTCAATTGGATCAGTGAAGGCCAAGGATGGAAGCACATTATTGAGTAAGGTTCTGTATGTTCCTACAATCCCTAAGAATTTGATAAGTGTAGGACAAATTGTTGAAAAGGGATATGAAGTAAGGTTCACTAATGATGGAGTATATGTGGAAGACCCTAGCCAAGGGTATAAACAGATTGTTTCAGGGAAAAAGGAAGGAAGATTATTTACATTGAAGATTCAAGGCAATATTGGTCATGCTATGTTCACATATGGAGGACATAAGATCTCTGAGTTAGATCTTTGGCACAAGAGGCTTGGACATTTCAATGAAAGAGGTATTAAAGATATGGTTAACAATGGTTCAGTGCTTGGATTGCCTAATGTTGCAGGTCAACATATGACATACAAATGTGAGGCATGTCAATTAGGTAAGGCTCATAAACATTCATATTCCAAGCATGGTTTTATGCACTCAGAGAAGCTTGAGTTGGTACACACAGATGTGTGGGGACCATCAAAAGATTTCAGTATAAATGGATCAAGGTATTATGTGATTTATGTTGATGATGCTACTAGGTGGATCACTATCTATGTGATCAAAGATAAGTCAGAAGTGTTTAATACATTTAAGCACTATCATGCATATGCAGAAAGAATTACAGGTCATAAGTTGAAAAGACTAAGGTCAGATGGAGGGGGAGAGTATTTCTCAAATGAGTTCAGTGATTACTTATGGAATGCAGGTATAAAAAGGGAAGTTACTTGCAGGTACTCTCCTCAACAAAATGGTGTTGCAGAAAGGAGAAATAGAACTCTTGTTGAGTTTGCAAGATCCATGATGAAGGAGAAAAATTGCCCTAATTATTTGTGGGCTGAGGCTGTAAATACAGCCACTTATTTGGTCAATAGGTTACCATGTAAAGCCTTGCAGGGTATGACACCATATGAGGCTTGGTGGGGTAAAAGACCTACCTTGGATCATTGCAGAGTATTTGGGTGTGTGGCATATGCATATGTGCCATCACAATTAAGACACAAGTTGGAGCCTAAAGCTGAAAAATATGTTTTCATTGGCTATGATGATAAGCAGATGGGCTATAGATTGTGGAGTCCATCAACAAAGAAATTTATGGTTTCTAAAGATGTTACATTTGATGAACAAAGCACTTGGTATGCAGGTACAATCAACATCAATACAGGTGATGAAGAAGAAGTGAGTCAAAGAAAAGGTAAATCAAAAGTTCAGATATTTGATGAGCAAGAGAATAACGAAGTGCAGGTTGAAGTGGAAGAGACACCAAGATTTGATCCTGAATGTGAAGAGCCAGAAACCTCAAGGAGTGGAGAACTCAGAAGGTCATCAAGAAATAGGTGGCAACCTACAAGGTATAGTTATGATACTTCATTTCTAGCCACAAAAGATTATGCTTATATGGTGAATACAGATGAAGATCCTTCTACATATGAAGAGGCAAAAGGTAAGGAAAAATGGGAGAGTGCTATGCAGGAAGAATATGATGCACTATTGGAGAATCAAACATGGGATTTGGTTCCAAAACTAAGTAGTCAGAAAATCATTGGATGCAAATGGGTTTATAAAACCAAAAGATTTGCAGATGGAAGTGTGTCTAGATACAAAGCTAGACTTGTTGTCAAAGGCTTTGCTCAAACATATGGTATTGATTATGATGAGACCTATAGTCCTGTGGCAAAGATGACAACCATCAGAACACTTATTGCTATTGCTGCATGTAAAGGTTGGAAGCTATGTCAACTTGATGTGAAGAATGCTTTTTTGAATGGTTACATTTCAGATGATGTATTCATGGAGCAACCTCAAGGGTTCAGAGATAAAAGATATCCAGATCATGTGTGCAAGCTCAAGAGAGCTTTGTATGGCTTGAAGCAGGCCCCAAGGGCATGGAACTATAGACTTGTGAAGTTCCTAAAAGAACTTGGTTTTCAGGTGTCTAAAGCAGATAGTAGCTTGCTTGTCAAAGCAAGTGATAATGGTTTCATATACATGTGCATATATGTTGATGATATAATTCTTACAGGCACAGATGAAGAAGGAATACAAAGGCTCAAGAGGCAAATGGAAAAGGAGTTCAAGATAAGTGACTTGGGAGACTTGTCATATTTCTTGGGCATGGAGATTACATATACTCAACATGGAGTATTTGTGACCCAAGAAAGGTATTTGAAGAACTTGTTAATCAAGTTTAAAATGGATGATTGCAGGGTAGCACCTACACCAATGGAGGTGAATCACAAATTGAGTAAGTATGGAGGTGAAGAATTCAAGGACATGAGACAATATCAGAGTTTGGTTGGTAGCCTTATCTATGCTACTCTAACTAGACCTGATTTATCATATGCAGTAGGAGTTTTGTCTCAATTTATGCATTGCCCAAGGAAAGAACATTGGATTGCAGGACAAAGGGTGTTGAGGTACATTAAGGGTACACTCAATGAAGGTTTGTATTATGGGTTTACCTCAGATACAAATATCAAAATTTATAGTGATGCAGATTGGGCAGGTAATCCAGATGATAGAAGATCAACCTATGGATATATGTGTTATGTGGGAGATAAGTTAATCTCATGGTGTTCTAAGAAGCAACATACAGTTGCTTTGTCTTCTACAGAAGCAGAGTATAAAGGCATGGTTGAAGCTGCAAAGGAAGTAATTTGGGTCAAGACATTGATGAAGAGTTTTGACATTGTGCATGGGGTACCAATTATATTTGGAGATAATATGAGTTCATTGTATTTAGCTGCTAATCCTGTTTTTCATGCCAGGACCAAACACATTGAGATTCAGTATCACTTTCTAAGAGAGAAGGTGATGGATAAAGAGATTGAAGTAATTCATACTTCAACAAAAGACCAGATAGCTGATATGCTTACAAAAGGCTTGGATGGACCAAAGTTACAAAGGTTTAAAGACATGGCAGGTATAAAGAAGACAGAGAAGACCTCAATTGATGATTGAGGGGGAGCTGTTGGTGCAGACCAATCACCAATTGAAGGCTTGGAAGATTAAAGAATGAAGGAAGAATCAATTCTTGAAGTTTGAAAGAACATTACATTCAGAGGATAAGAGAAGTGTACACATATGTACATTAGTATAGTCATAGCTGACTTAGATTTTTGTTTGAGTAAGAATCTTGTACAAATTATCTATAAATACTTTGAGAAAAGTCGGGGCATGTATGAGAGCATATGTGACAATAGTTAGAAGCCAAGATTGAGGAAGTTAGAAGTCATGAGATAGAGGAAAAGTTAGTTGAGTTAGCTCTCATCACTCAACTGAAAAATTTTTCTGAGTAATTGAAAATCTTGCGCCCGATATTTCTGCGTGTTCTCCTTCTACAGTAGATCATTTGTGAAATGCTTTTGTACAAGTCTAAGTCTAGAGTTGCTTGACCTCTGTACAAAGTTTTAGCTTCCAATTGCAATCAGGCTTAGAGA
>CM035415.1:74347802-74447802 GCA_020310875.1 Ceratopteris richardii
ACACATGCACACATATAGATACACCCACATTACACACATAGAGATATACACATACACACACACACATAGAGACACACACATACCCGTACATACACATGCATACAAACAAACATACACACCTATACATATAGATACATATACGCATGTATGGTATTTTCAACTATACTTTTTGTGCTTCCATACCCGTATGTGTTTGCCATATGGTTGAAGTATATATACACATTGCATCTGGTCCTCCCACCACATACTAGAGAGATGTCTCTCCTCCCAACCTTATGCCTCTATATATAGCTATTTGAATTAATGAGGACCATAATACATATAAAGATATATACACATCATGTATATACACATACATATATATAAAATAGACATGTAGATACATACACATCACACATACATGCCTACATGCACACATGTATAGATATACATGCATACACAATTATAAACACACTTGCATATATCACACAAATGCACATGCATACATACAAGTGTGCATACTAACATATGCATACATATATCACACACATGTACACACATATATACAAATGGAACACACATATGTGCATACTAACACATGTATACATATAACATACATGAATACACAGATATACACACACATGCATACATACATGAGAGAAATTTCTTCCTTGAAAATAAATCTATATATAAAATTTTAGGCATACCCCCGAGCTTTATGTTCTAACTTAAAAGAACACATTTTCATCTCTATTATGGGATTCAACTATATTTTAGTTGAATAAAGGAGAACCTATTGTCTGATACCCATTCAAATGATTCAACTTAACGTTCGATAACTAGATTAGGATCTACTATCTAATCTACTCATGTGTTTTTAGTATTACCATTATTTTGGTAAGACATCAATGTAGTCTCATCTTCATCATCCTTATTGATTTCTATTATTTCTTCTATTGTTAAATCTGTGTTCTCATAAATGACATCATATATTGATGGACTAATATGGATTTCTGGTAATTTGTCTTCATCATTAGTAGAATTAGCACATAGAGTATTATCATTTTCATCAAGTAGATTATTATCATTCTCATGTACAATGATTCTAATTTCTCTTTGAGATGTCGATATATCATATCTAACGATAAATCATCAACATGAATTTCTTTGATATCTGTAACAATAAAGTGTTCAAACAATGATGAAGCTCTAGGTTGAACATGAATGATTTGCCACCAAGGATGCGCATCACAGTTTTTATAAAAAAATGCTTGTGTAATATGCCTAGGAAGAATATATGGTTCTCTAGTTAATCACATTATTTTTGAAGAATCAATTTCCCCAAACCCAGATAATTCCCTTCTCAATGTGGAATTACTACCTTTGTACTCAGCTTGAAACAAATCAATCTTCAAAATAACCTATCAAAATATAAAAAAATAAAAATTCATTATTATGTGTTTAAAAAATAATAAACTATATCATAAAAAATAATTTTTTTTTACCTATTTGAACATACGAAAGGATATTTTGTAAATACCAGCAACAGTTCCTATGCATCCAAGTTTGGTATCTATAAGGTTTGTATCTTTTGAGCTAGCACATGGTAGTTGCTAGAAATAAGCAACAATGTTAGAATCCTCTATTTTGTGTAGAGAATCAATCATTTTGATTGTAATCTATTGTCCAAAAGCCCACATATTTGTGAACATTCAAGCCTACAATAAAATCAAATTATTATAAAAAAACTAATATACATATATGTGAAAAATAAGAATATTATTAAAATTAAATTACCTTTCTTTCACAACGTATCATTAACTCCCTCTGCTCATTTAAGATTTGTTCATTATTTGCATTGGCTCATTGCATACGAGTATATCCTTTTTAATGCTAAGGTATGGCAGGAGATTGTAGTTCATGACCACCATAGACCATGTTGACCATTTACTAGATTTCATCGAGAACGGATTAACCCCATCTAATGCAACTTCTAACTTTAGATTGTGTGGCTCTTGTGCAAAATTATGCAATCTAAAATCAATATGTTGAAAAGCTACACTATCTGCTCAAATTCTCATTATTCCATCAGAACTTCTATGATCAAATCCTCATGTCAAAAGCTTTGATAATTCAGGGTTTTGAAACATATGTTTAATTTGTGGAGCCAATGGAAAATGTCTCAATGCCTTTTTTGGGATTTTACCTTATTCGTCCTTATATCGAGGAGATTGACATTTTGGACATGTCCAACAGTCTGCATATTCACCTCTATATAAAAGACAATTGTTAGGACATGCATGCATGCACTGATAATCTATACCAAAAGATTGTTGATTGTCTTCTTCATTTCATCATGTGATGTAGGAAGAATATTCTTGCTTTGTAAAAACTTTTCAAATCGTAACCTATAATTTCATGAAAAGGGGTGACATGAATGAAAGTAAATAAATAAATAGATAGAAAATTAAAAAATATACCTTAATAGTGCTGAAGCAGATACATTAATCCATCCAAAACAATTTTGAAGATTATGAATAAGTAAGCTTTCACTTAGTCATGTCAAGTGACTTCCTTCATATATATGCTTTATACATTCTTCTCAAAGATATTTCTCATTTTTTGGAATATATCAATGCTTTCACTGTCATTTTGATACCAATCCTCAATAACATTTTTCATGCCATCATCTTCATCATTATCCCAAAAGTGTTGTACTTTATCTTCTTTTGAATGTAGGTCTTTCAATCTTGCATATTTGACATGATCACTTTTGCGTAGCCTCCTCATGGAAGCTTCTGATAAATGAGTTCTTATTGGCAACTTTGAATGGTGTGGTGGAAGAACATCAATATCATATATTGGAATCTAAACACATGAATAATAGTCATTAGTATTCCATAAATGAATAAAAAGTAAACTTTAAACATAAATTCAAATATGTAATTTAATTTGAAAAGAGTTTCAATCAAATAGAGTTTTCAATGCAACATAAGATAGGTGGATAGAAAGATTATATTGCTCTCTAGCTAAAAGGTGCTCTTGGAGGTCTACATCATCCATAATTCACTAATAATTCATCACTCGCATGTAATAAAGTAATAGCATTGACAACTACATATCTTGCTACATTTTTGTTCATGTATGGTGATTTGTGACTATTTTCATGCTCCTCAAATGTGCGATTAGTCATTGAACTATCATATCCTCGACTATTGTTTATTAAACTTGTTATATTTCCATGCATATAAGGTCTTCCATCAATATAAAATCTTTCATTTTCGGCATGTGTAATCCATCTACTAGCAAGATAAGTTGCATTCAAGCATAATCCATAAGTAGTGATGCTTTGAACATAACATGTGATTCAATGCCAATCTTCCCATCCATATATAGGACCACAAATGACATAAGAGTGACTTTTGAGTTTGGAGGCACATACAAATCCTATACAATAAAGAGACCACATGCAGCACCAATAATTGTGGAATGTAATCGATTACCCCAAAAGTTAAAAACCTCTCCATCTAAAGGAAGTGGTCCTCTATTCCATCATCTATATCTTTTTCTATCATATGTTTGTACTAGAGGACAATCACTAGTAGGCAATGGATAATCTTCATACGTTTCAGTCTGTAAACCAAGAGGTAGAGCATTTCGAGAAACCTCTACTTGTAATTGATGAATGATAAGTTTGTGATGTGTACGAGGTATATTAGCATTATTAGTAAGAGAATCATCATCATCATCATCGAGCAAATATTCATGTATATTAAGTGTAATTTGATTTTGTATATGATTTTCAATTAAAATAATGATATTAATTTATAGAATCAATACATACCCAAGCTCTATGACGTTGATCAGGTGGTGGTGCATGCTCAAAACCACCATACTCTACCTCATGTTAAATACATTCCAATCGTAGTCTTTGATACATGCCATAGCAAAAATTACACCAACATATAATATGCTCTTGATAGTAAAAATCATCATAATTCCTATCGAAAGACACATGTGAAGACATATTTTCATGGATAGGAGGTGCTAGAGTATCCTCTGATTGATTAGAATGTGATTATGTTATAGCAATAAAAAAACATATATCAGTTATGTATGTATCTATCAAATATTAGAATTAAAAGTTTGACTACAATAAGTAGTCCTTGCGTGATTAGAAGATGGTGCTGGAGTTCCCTCTGATTGATTAGAATCTGATTGTGTAGCAAATAAAAGTACTAGATATTAATTATCTGATTATTTACATACATACACATTCACATATACACAATTGCACATACACACATATTCACATATACACAAATACATATTTTGACATATAAATATACATACACAACTATAAATGTATGACATGTGTATGTATGTATGTATATGTGGATGTATGTGTGTGTATGTGTGCATGTATTTATTATGTATGTGTTGTATCTATATGTGTGGGTATGTGTATGCATGTATTTATTATGTATGTATGTGTATGTATATGTGTGGGTATGTTTGTGTAAGTGTATGTATATGTGTATGTGTATGCATGTATGTGTGTGTATATATATGTATGTTTGGGATTATGTATTTATTATGTATGTGTATGTCACCTAAGACATGGCAATTTTTTCGCAAACAACTACATCTTCAGGAATCATTTCCTCAGCAGAAGGTATACAAATTAATAATTTATATAACAGTGACTTATAAGTCTCATATATTTTATAAATGATTTATATTTAATCTATGTATTTTTGTTTCATTAAATAAATGCAAGCGACTGCAAAGAAGAGATTTGAGTGTGGTCATACATCACACTTAGGCCAAATGGGCCATCAAGGTTTTGTAGCTACATTTGCAAGTATATGTATTATTGAAACCAGATTTTTTATTTTAGTTAAGACACTAACCATTAATGTTTTTTATTTTTTTCAATGTAGCAAAAGGATTATGATCGATATCCTACAAAAAAGGAAATCGATTTTGCTACACATTGTGGATATCGATGTCTAAGTGAGTACATGGAAGATCATCCAAATGCTTTTGTGACTATTAGTAAATTTCATATAATTATTTTATTTTTATTGATGTTTTTATATGTTTTATTTATTTATGTTTGCCATATGTAATACAGGAGTATTATGGAGAGGCAGATATGGATGAGGTGGAAAGATAGACACAGGCGGGACAATCTTGATCATTAAAGAGTGCTCATACCTCTACCCATGATGCCACTACAGATACATCAAATCATGTGGATGATCATGATGATGAGGATGATAATGATCATGATCATGATGATGAGGACTTATAGGATGATGTGGATGAGGATGATCACAATGACTGATATATTACATTGGATATATTTTTTACATTGATATACATACTTTTTTTATATCTATATATTTTCTCATTTCAGTTATGTTTTGAATTGTGTCTATGGTACTAATTAATGAAAAGTCTTGATTTAATGATTTTTATTGTTGTTTATATTTAACATGTGATTTATTACTTTAATTATATAATTCATTCATATTATATGTGTGTTTGTGTGTATATATGTATGTACGTGTAGATGTGTGTGTATAAAATGTATGTATGCACATCTAGGTATATATCTATATTTATGTAAGTGTGTCTATATGCATGTATATATGTGTATCTATGTGTGTATATATTTGCATATAGATATGTTTTACGCATATACATGTGTGTATGTGTATGTGTAAGTATGTGTGCATATGTATGTGTATGTGTATGTGTGTGTATGTGTGTATGTGCATGTGTATTTGTGTATGTGTATGTGTATATGTGTATGTGTATGTGTATAAGTGTATGTATGGATGTGTGTGTGTATGTGTAGGTATATATGCATGTGTATGTGTGTGTATATGTGTGTACCTGTATGTAAATGAGTGTGTATATGTAACAAGTCTCCTAAACTTGAATCACAATCCCACACATAACAATAGACTTCATCACAACAAGATATAAAGAAGAAAAACAGAGTATATGCAGAACAAGAAGAGAAAGAATTTTATTATCTATGCAGATTTTCAAGTAGTTCTGATCTGCGTTAGAAAATCTATCAAATAGCTTCAATGTGAAGCCTCATCCACCCGAACACCCCCGAGCTGATCTCAATCCCAATCTCAATCACAATCACAATCTCAATCCCAATCTCAATCACAATCACAATCTCAATCCGAATCTCAGTCTCAATTGCAATCCACGAACCCGAAAACGATCGTGATCAATGTACCATCATCATCCTTCCTTATATTTCAGTCTTCATCTTTTTGGATCTCCACCTTTCGCGAGTGCACGACCAATCACGCCTTCCTAGACATGCACCCTTAGAATCTGCATGCTCCAAAATAGCGTCTTTTTGCATGTCTCATGCAAGACTTCGAGACCACCCATCTATCTACTTTTCATGTCCACCTCAAAAATCGTACCTGCAAAAATAGAGGTGATCTCTACAACACACTCACACACACGTCAATCACCTGAAATAACCCATATACCCATGTGCCTTTTCTAAATCCGCGAACATGAATAAGATGAATACTCTCTTTTTTTTATATAAAGTGTTGGAAAACGGCACTTGTCCAAGCCTTGTAAGTCAAAAAGGGTGAGGAATTTGCTTAAGCTTGTGAGACACAAAAATATTCAGTTCTCAAATCTGTAGAATAGTGTTAGAGACGCCCCAACTCCAAATCTGCTTCCAGATATCACTTTTGGGCCCTACAAAATCGGAAATTCTAGAGAGAGATGAAAAAACATGAAGAATCTCTTCGTTAACCTATTTTCATGGGACCAAATGAGACATAAAACATAGGAACTACAAAAAATTCAATCATCTAAAGTTTTCCTACTAAGAGTACTCTACCTTTCTCTCATACAACACTTTTTCAGATTCCTTCTTCATGCTCAAATTTAACACACAAATTTCATGCGACAACTTTCTAGCGAGAAAATGTAAAAACTTATTGCTACAAAATTTTGCTAACATGATATGAATATACTAAACAAAAAATTTAATTATTAGCTACACATCTTTTTTTTGGGTGGGAGAATCAATATGGCATCTTACAATTCTCCCCCTCTTTTAAGAACTCTGTCTCGAGAGTTGGAAAGAAGGGTAATGTTCCATAAACTCATCTAAACCAACACATGTTGAATCTTCAATAGGATATGCAAACCACTTAACTAAAATTTTCACTATTTCATGATTCCTAAGATGTCTAATTCTCCTATCCATTATAACTTCTGGTTCAAGCTCAAAAGTGGCATCTTCCTTCAACTTAGACTTGTCCTGCAAAACATGATCAGCATTAGGAACATACTTTTTAAGTAATCCAACATGGAAAACCGGATGAATTTTCAAAGTGTTAGACAAGTCAAGTAAATATGCAACAAAGCCAACTTTCTTTAAAATTTTAAAAGGACCAGCATAACGTGGAGACAATTGATGATCTTTGCCTAAAACCAAATTTGATTTAGAAGGATTCACTTAAAAAAAAAAAACAGATCATTTGTTCTAAATTCCAAGGGTCTCTTTTTGAGATCATGATATAATTTCTGAAGTTTCTCTACATCTTTCATGTTTTTCCTTGCCTTATTTAGCTCCAAATCCATGTTTCAAGCATCTGTTTGGATATCTCAACCTGATTTTGTGAATCAAAAAGTGAATGCAGTAGCAAACAATTATAGCCATACATTGCTTCAAAAGGTGTCATCTTAATAGAGGAATGCCATGCACTATTATATGCATACTCAACCAAAGGCAAATATTCAATCCAATTGTTTTGCTTATCATTCACATACATACGTAACATATCCTCAAGCACCCCGTTAACCCTCTCAATCTCACCATCAGTTTGAGGATGAAATGTAGTACTCATGCGTAATTCTGATCCTATGGATTGAAAGGTTGCTTTCCAAAAATTAGATGTAAACCTTGCATCCCTATCAGAAATTATACTTTTAGGTATACCATGTAACCTAAAAATTTCTTTTATGAAAAGTTTAGCAACATGCAAAGTTGTATCAGTTTTTCTCATGGGAAGAAAATGTGCCATCTTTGTAAGATGGTCCATGACAAAAAGGATGGTATCATGCCCACTTCTGGTCACAGGCAACTTTGTTATGCAATCCATAGAGATGGATTCCCATTTTTGATCAGGCACATCTAATGGTTGTAACATGCCAAGGCTCCTTTTAAATTCAGCCTTAACCTGTTGACATTTCAAACATTCTTTCACATACCTCTTAATATCATATTTCATACGTGGCCAGTAATATGAAGCTTTCACTTTTGCATAAGTCCTAAAAAAGCCAGAGTGTGCAGATGTTGACGTTGTAGCATCAAAACTCATACTTGTCAAACTAGGAAGCATCTCATGAGTCCCAAATGTTTGCGTAGAAGCACTCAGCAGACGTAATGGCGCTTCGTCAACGTATGATTAACAACGTTATTAACAAGAAGATACAACGTAAGCATCGCGAATGATGCACCAATCGTAATCACAAGCATAATAAAGACGAAATCATACATCAACGTGTCACAAGCGTTAGACAAGAAGAGAACAAGCACGCATGCACATCATGACGACGAGAGAGCAAGAGTCTATCTACAAACTAACATTATCTCATTACTTCTAGAAAAGCTCTCCCAAAAGAAGAGGTGGAGACCTCTTTATATACAAAATGGCAGAAAAGCATGCTATGTGGGATCTCTCAACTGAAAGGAGAATGAATCCCACTTATTCTCTAGTGTGCAACTCACACACACCTATACAAGAGTGCTTTATTAATTGAATGAAAGGTAGAAAAAGGTACAAATGATGATGAAAAAAGAGTGGATCCAAGAAATATATATTTTATCTTCAACACTCCCCCCCTCCTTGACTTTGTTGTCCTCGACAAAGCTTTTGCAAGTATGGAGCTTTTGTGGAAGAGTGTGTAGGAGTTCCTTTTGATTTGCATGATCCGTACACCATTGGAGTGTTTTGCTTTGTTGCTTTTCTTCATCTTGCTTTTTGTTTGGAGCCGAGTGCTTTAACTTGGTTCTTTTGTCTCGTATGGATGGGAATGAATATGCTAGAATGCCTTTCTTTTTTTTTTTTTTTCTCTTTTTCTTTTTTTGATGGATGGATGATGTATGAACATGAAATGATAAAAATGTAGATGATAGATACAAATAGATGAAATTAATTCATCTCTTCTTAGTCCCTATGCATGAGTGGGGGACTAAGGGTGCATGGGTGGGAAACAAAAAAGTGCCTATGCACGGTCTTGTAATGTGACCCTATCTTATGCATACTCTAACAAATGCATACAAAAACAATGGTGGAAAAAATGAATGGATCTTGAGCAAAGTGCTCAAGGGTTAGGTGATGATGAGGCTTTCTCCACATCTTCAACGTCAAGAACCTTCTCTTTTTCATCAACCATTTGAAATGGATGATACCTTTGTCCACCAACCTGAAAAAAGAAAAATAAAAAGCAAATTTTTGAAATCTATGTACATGTGCCCTCTTTGTGCTTGGGTTAAAATAAGTGTGCCAAATGCTTGACCTTTGGATGAGGCCCTATTCGTGTGCATACTTGGTGTGCATCTTAAACATATGCTGTGCATTGGGCAAGGTTGGGTCCGACACCCATGGATGCTGCATGAAGAGGTTTTAGGCCGCCAATATGTCTTCGCTTTGTTGGTCTTAGCCTTGAGATTTCTCCTTGGATCTTTTCTGAGTGTTGACTTTATTGCTTTGGATCCCTTTGTCAAAAGTGTTCGTTCTTGATGATAAGGCATGGTGAATCTAGACCATAGATTATGAAGTCTAGTGTGAGAGGGTTGAGTTTGTATAAGAGCTTTCTTTGGTACCCATATCATAGTGCGATTTGGTTGGGCTCTAAGTAAGTTCTTGGCCACCCAAATTTGCTTTACAATACAAGGGAAATGTGACTTCTTCTTGATGTGTGGGTCTTTTGGGCCTTCTATGTGAGTCTTTAGAAAAAACTCATCTTTACATGGGGAGTTCAACAAAGGTTGAGTTTCTTTATATATATCATGCTCATGTAATGGATCATAAGGTTGTGTGGTTTGAGATCGATCTAGAGATTCAGCGATGCATTTATCTGTATTACACATAGAATCTCTAGATATCACTTTATCTTCCATACAACTCATACAAAGTATTTTTTTATCTCCTTCTTGATGATCCAGGTGTAGACCATCCTTGCTCTTGAAATCATGAGAAGATTCCAAACTTAGAGGAAGGGAGGGCCCTTCCACATCCTCCAAGCACTTGGAGTTCTCCATTTCTCCATTTGCCAAGGTTTCCTGCGGCTTACTCAAAGAAAGATTAGATACAAAAGCATGAGTGGAAAGATAATTTTGTGGATTTAAAGCACAATCTTTGAATAAATGATCATATCCACAATCCTTACAATGAGGATAATCATTAAGATTTTCAATGGCCACACATGTAGAGGTAGACATAATAGATGGACACGATACTTCAAGCTCTTGATGATTTTTAATAAACCTTTGAGTGCCTATAACTAAGTCTTCATCTATCCCTTCCATGACAAAAAATGTTTCAAAAAAATCCATACCATTCACCACAATAGGCAACACAACTTGACCCATGCAATCATAATTTTCACCATTCATGAAGATAGAGGAATGAGTGGTTAGATGAATGTTGTCCAAAATAATAGTCACTAAATCAATATGAATTTAATTCCACTCACAATTAGGGTCAATATAAGCACTCATCTTTCTATGATCATGACCAATGAATACATTTACAAAAGTGTTTCTATGTTCCTTAGTTGCAACTATGGAACCTACCCCCTCAGAAATTTCATCAAGTTCATCTTCCCTATGCAAGTTTTTTCTATCTTTTTCACCTTTATCATGTGTAATTAATGCATGCATTTCATCTTTTTCTTCCTTCGTTTGCGCAACCTTTTCCCCCTTCCTTCTTTCTTTTGCCTTTTTCTTTCCCATGTCTTTGTTGAAACATTTTTGTTTTTTGGTTTTTTGAGTGTTTTTAATATTTGTTTGGTATATTTGAAAGAGTTTTTAGAATTTGTTTGATGTTTTTGTGTATGTTTTTTGAATGTTTTTTAAGATGTGTAAATAATTTCTAATGGGGTTCTCCTAACAAGAATCAAAAAATGAAATATTTTATACATGGTATGTTCAAGTTTGGGGAAGGCAAGCAATGCAGCTCTGAAATGAAGAAATTTGTAGCATATTTTCTTTCATAGTTTTCCATAAAGCATGAACCAAAAAATAATGACATTTCATAAGTAGTTTGGAACATTAAGCCACCTCATGATCTCTACTTCCTATCATTATCCATCATACTTCACTCGGTGGAATCAAGATAGAAATAACGTGTGCATTAATCCATAAAACCTTATGGTGGTGTGATAAAATCTCACATTCTCCAAGAAAATAATTCAATTTCTATGTCAACCCTTTGCACCCTCGCAAAAACATTGCCCAACCTAATTAAGGCATCAAAGGGACTAACCTTTTAAGTTTCTAGGAAAGCCAAGTATTCAATCATAAATGGCATATGTAATGTTTAATGAGAATCTAGATGGCCTCCCTTTCCACTACCCATTCATCCCAAGAGCAAAAATATTAAAGTTTCATACGCATTCAAACTTTGGTTATGCAAAAAAAAAAATGCAAGGGACTAAAAATCCTTGTGGCATACATTTTCTATATCACCTTAAAAAAAACCCCAAAGTAACCCATGGTTGTGGTCAAACGCATGCACCCTTATTCCATATTGTTTATTTTAAGGTTTTTAATGCGCACCAAAAAACGTATCAAAATGCCCATTCTGTCACTTTCTCTCTCCCCCTCTCTCTCTCTGTGGGCGTGTCGCCTCACCAAACCGGGGTCTGGTAGCGAGACATTTCGGCCCGCACAGTGTGGGTAATCCACAATCGATGGTCACGATTTTGGATTTTGGCACAAGCTGCGCCAGGCATTTTCCTACAAAAGTGTGCGCGATGAATTTTGCCAGAGCCGTAGAGCCCATCCCGAATCAAATGGAGATTACCAGATATAGGGAATCTACTGTGTGCCCATTAGCTGCATCTGTTGTCCCTTCCAAGATGAAGGGCATGCCCTATTTTGAAAAAAAACATTGTACAGCTCCGTTCGCTCATTTATCAAGTACTGGCAATATACCTAGAGATAGGCAAGGCTTGGTTGAGCATACATTAGAGACATTCCGTCAAACGGACGACCAAGAGGTCACAAAAAATAGATCTACTCAGGTGCGATGCCAACGTTTCCCGTTGTCCCATACACGAGATGGGTGTCATGCCTCAGATTTGGGCAAAGATCATTGTTGATGCAGGCCCAAGATGGAAGAAGGCACCTAACATTCTTGTGATTTGACGTGAAAGAAAAACAGATTTTGTTGTCTAGAAATCATCCATATCTGTGAACAACTAGCTGGTTTGACAGCCTCTTTCAGCTGATAAGCTAAACCACTTTCAGCTGATGAGCTAAACCACAGATAACTAAAGCAGATATGTAGATCTCTGTCAGAATTTGGTGAGTAGCTTAGTGATGAGTAGCACCTCCTTTAATGTCAATCCGGGAAGACGTGAGGATGGTATGAAGACCTCGAGCAAGTGAAGGCACAAGTGCGTGAGTGAGAAGCACACTGGCATGCACACACATACACACACACGCGCACACAGTAAGACAAAGAGTGAGAAGCAATGAAGTTCTTTAGATTACTTCCAAAAATGATATGAAGACCTCCAGCAAGTGAAGGCACAAGTGCGTGAGTGAGAAGCACACTGGCATGCACACACATACACACACACGCGCACACAGTAAGACAAAGAGTGAGAAGCAATGGAGTTCTTTAGATTACTTCCAAGTTTAGATCAATTACAAGCTAGCCTCAAAAATGAGCTCTCTAGCTCTATTTATAGTTTTTGACTAGGTTTTGGCCGTGTCTAGACCTAGTGTCCGGCCTAGTTAAAAATTAGGTTCTCTACCCTTTTTGGAGGTTCAAACAAAGTCTAAAAAATGTGAAAACTGACAGGTAGGTACTTCTAAAGCTCCTCAAGCTCAAGGACTCCTTGGCTTGCACAAAATGGAGCTACAAAAATATGAAATGGTATTTACAATGGCTTTTAGTGATTAAACTCACTATTTTTGTAGGGGTTTCTATTAACATTTTGACATACATTTCCTGGAGCTCCCTACTTGCTCCTTCTCCTTGTGTGTCCACCTCTTTTATATGCGTTAGTGTCCTGAAAAAAATATTGGCCTACTTGCCAGATCGTCGTTGACTTCTTTGTCTGCTTGTACTTTCTCTTCTCTCTAACTCCCTTCGTAAGCTTCCTTGCCTTGTGAATTCTTCAGTTCCAACACCCCCCCCCTCTCTCGCGTCTGTCGCCCTGACAGACCCTTGTTGGGTGGGTCGTTGGATGTAGTACTCAACAACGTCTTGTGCTAAGTGATGTTCTGCAATCCGCAACCCTTTGGCCAAGTCCGTGAGTAGAGCATCCCAATCTACCGGCCCGGGAACCTCTAGATGTGGTATACGTAATTTTTCTGAATGGAGAGCTTGTTCCACTGCAAACAACTGCAATAAATATGATGGTCTGGGAATGAATATCTCTGAATGATATTCCCAGAATCCCGTGACAAACATTTCTTCAAACGTCTGTTTGAAGCAGGCTGGTAGATACTTGATACGCGCATGCCATGCATATACAACATTAATAGATGGTGTTGCGCTCATGTCGTAGACAAGGTCCTGATTACCTTCATTAAATCCAAGAGCTGACAGATGAGGTTCCTTGAAATTCTTGAAAGTCCTGAAGGTGACCAACATGAGTTCAAAAATTTTAAGGCACATTTGGGCCATGACATCTGGTACATTTTTAAACCGGACCCCCAGTGCCGAATTGTCGAAATCATATATCCTATGGTAGGTGGGCCTTTAGGTGGTGCTAAGTAGACATAATTGAGCCATTTCTCGCATCCTTTGGTTGTCAGCACAGTTTTTGTGTATTCCAGCCACGACCTTCTTCAAAATACAGGGCAGTAGCATGGGTTGTATTTGATGTACAAAGACATGTTATTCCATGTTCTTACCATCTCTGGGTAGGTTTCCAGTAGACGAATCCTCCACGTCGGTTGATGTATATTGCCCTGCTTGGCACTTGCTGGGATGTCGTCCGGTGCAAACTGTGTAGCCGAGGTCGGTTCTTTTGAGGTGTGGTGCTTGATTTCGGCATTGTAGTCCGCCATTAAGACACAGAAAGGAACATACAAATCGTCGGATGTGCCGATCCACCTATGATGGGAGAGGTTTTGAAAGTACTCCGATTTTATAACTACCTCTTCCAAACATGACATTGACGCTATATGAACTGCCACTCTATCATCATGGGTTGTGGCCACTTTCTCTAACCTCTGCATCCATTTAGGAGCCTCTATCTCGATGGTGTCCATGCCCTCTTCTGTTTGCTTGCCCCCTGGTGCAGGCATGGGAACGTATGGATCTTCGAAGGTTTCCTCGATTTCAATTGGCACTAAGTCCTCAGGCTCGGGCTCTACAAGGGGAGAGGGTTGACGCTCGTATTGCATGACTTTACTGCGTAATTCTTCGGGTTCTGCTCTGAGTTTTGTGACTTCTTCCGATGTGTCGTCTGCGGCAGTGACTTTGCTTGGTGACTCCTGCTGAGTTGCCAGTTGCTTAAGTAGGTCATCTCTTTCTCGTTCTAATGCTGCATGGGCCTCCAGGAGGTCGGCATGGGTTTCTAACACAATTTGCATCTTCTCTGAGGGAATGGCCTTGAATTTCTCTGGGTCGATTTCCTGCGGGGAACCCTCCATTGCTGCTTCCAAGTTTTCTTCATTCTGTTTTTGCAGCCGTTTATTCTCTTCGAGTGCTGTAGACATGTGTTTTCGTAGGAGGGCCAGGTTGCGTCTAAGCTTGAGATTCTCCGTTATTTGGGAGTGTAGCAAATCATCCATATGTTGCCTTTCTTCTGCATCTGACTGGGATGGATTGGCTACTAGTTGTTCATGTTGTTCCTGTAAAGTGGCATACAGTTGTTGTAGTAGCCGCTTTTCCCTTTCGAGATCAATGAATCGTACTTGAAGTTCTTCATGGCTTCGAAAGAGTCGCGTATGTTGGTTATCAAGATGCTGGTAGTGCTGTTGTAGTTGCAACATACACTGATACATATTATTAAATACATTATTAATAGGGGTGGATGCAGGAAGGGTGTTGAATGCAGAAGGGAAGGGAAAGGGGAAGGGGAATGGAAGTGTGGATGCGGTGCTGGAAAATGGTGAAGTGGGAGGTGGGGGAATGGGAGATGGTGGGTGTATGGGGGGAGGGAGAGGTGCGGAGGTGGGTGATATGTCCATAAAATCAACAGTGGATGCAGTAGTGGGAGTGATTGTGAATATTGGAATTGTGGGTGCGGTGATAGTGGTGAAAGTGTACAGTGGTGTGTGCAATTGTGAATACGAACTGTCCGGAAGTGTGATCAGGGGAATGAGATTTTCTGTGGCTGCAGTTAGAATTACTGTTTCAGTGGCCGTATAGACAAGAGAGGTGGAGATGGGGTGTGTGGGTTGACCGACGGTCTGTGCTTCGGTATGGGTAGTGGACTTGGAGGCGGTGACAGTAGTGGTTACACTGGTAGTGGGAGGTGAATGTGGTGGAGTTGGAGGCAGGGGTGGCAAAGGGGGTGACGGAGGTGCACTTGATATATGGGTTTCCTCAGTATCCTGAACGGTGTGTGCGGTGCCCGTGGTTGTGGATGTGTGTTGATCCCTAACCGGTTGAAACTAACAAAGTCAAGGTCACAGCTATGCATAGGCAAGAGTAAAGTATCAAAATTCCAGGGTCAAAGTGCACAGGTAGTGCACCTTCAATTGGTCATATAAAAGGTCTTTAATTGTTCACTGACAAGAGGTATTAAATTGGGGAAGTATTGCAGAAGTATTTTTTCTCTTAAGGTTCAAAGGGTGAATTTAAAGTCTTAGGTGCAAAAGTAAAGAATTAAAAGGAAAAGGTGAAGGTATGGGAAGCGGCCGTGTATGCAAAGGTGGAAATAGGGCCGCCCAATCAAAATTTTGCTTTAAGTCTAAAGTCACTACAGGACAAAGTAGTGAGTCGTTGGTGGCCAGTTCAAAAGACAATCTTGGGACATTGAAAGGGCACCAAGATTGTATTACAGTTAGAGTGCACGGAATCGGCGCACTCAACAAAAGAGAGACAAAGGCTATTCTTGGTGACACACTGGAAGTAAGAAAGAGAGAGAAGTGCAAGAGACACCAGGGTACGACGACACAGAGAGGTGGAAGTGAAGAGTGCAAGAGAGGTGGCTAAGGAAGAAGGCAGAGAGTGCGAAGCTAGACCCCAAGGACCTCAAGGTCTCTATGCAGTGTGCATGCTGACAGAAGATACTCATTCCTCATCTTGGTGGAAGCTTGGTGCAAGGTGTGCACAAGGATAAGCTTGAAGCAAGTAGAGGACTGGTGCAGAGGAGGCCGACTGCAAGAAGACTTCGGGATAATTGGTATTTTGTAATTAAGCACCCTCTGTAGTGCGCACAGAAGTATTGACTCGGATTGTGCTCAAACATTGTAATTGTTTTACTGTAATCAAACTCAAGATTCCAAGGTGTGCTTCTGCAGAAGCTTCCAAGGTTATTTCCTCTGTGAAGTTTCCCAGCTCATTTCTTTCTTTATTCTTTCCTTTTTCTCCTACAAACCCTCAAACTCCTTCTCGTCCAAGAATCGCCCAACAAATTTGGCATGCACGGTGGGACATCCAAGGAGAATTGAGCATAGGAGAAGATCTATTGCACTTGGAAAACAATATTCCAGTGTCGACAGTAATACTCAAGTTGACTAAAGAGGTATATACTTATATCAAGTGTCTCATATTAAGTGAACTATGAACAGCTCATGACCGCGACCCGGTCACAAACCTTGAGGGTCACGTGCAAGCAGACAAGAAGAAAGGCGATCAGAAGATCATCGAGTCCACTTTCATCAACTTCATCGGTAAGAAGCATGGCAGGACAGGTGGACCTAGAAACCTTACTCTCCAGATTAAACATAAAATTTCCCTCTTTCAGAGGTTTAGCTCATGAGGATCCAGATGAGCACATTCGAAGATTTCTGGCATTAAGCAAGACTAGAGGTCTAATGGGTAGGGAAGATGCCTTCTTGATACTCTTTCCGGCCACATTGGAAGGATTGGCAGACAAGTGGTTTAGCCAGTTTGCTGAAAACCACTTTACCTCTTGGGATTTGATGAAAGAGGCCTTCAAAAATCAGTTTCAGCATGGCAACACTGCGGAGATCATTATAGAAGAGCTAGAAAACTTGAGATTGGGTCCAGGAGAAAAATTCCTAGAGTTTGTGACCAGGGCCAAAGCACTAATGGCTAAACTACCAGATCCACCGCATGATTTCTTTGTCAAGAAGTGGTTAGTCAAACCCCTACCTGTGGTCACCCAATGCAAAATAAAAGAGTTAGTGTTACCTACTGCCTCTGTTGAGGAATTCATCAATACGGCCACACGCTTGGAGTAGATAAGGCACCAGTATGGTGCAACTTCTTCCCAACCAACCTATGATGCAGAACTGGAGGACCCAATGATCCAGTTAAGAAGGGAGCTGGAGGGCTTGAAAAGGAATAAGCCCTACACAAAAGAGGAGACTGATGTGGCTCAGCTGAGAAGGAAGATTGAAGCACTCAAGCTCCAAAAGGAGGAGGAGGCCCAAGCAGAAGAATTAGCTCAGCTGAGGTAGGAATTGCAAGAACTCAAAGGAGGCGGTATCAAGAGTGGACTCTAGTGCTCCATGTGCAGCAAGCAAGGGCACATAGTAAATGAATGTCCTCTGCTAAACGTGACTTGTCAATTATGCAAGAAAGTTGGCCATGAGGCCCATGAATGCCAATCTAGGGGAATGCCTGCAACGACATACTGGACACAGGGAGGACCTCTGCCACCAGCAAATGTAATGGCAGCCACAGCAAACCAAGGTAACAACTATAATCCTAGACCAAGGAATAATTTTGCAAATGGGCCTAGAAGGCCCATCATTTGCTTCAGATGTGGAGAGTGCGGGCACTACCAATCTAGGTGCACTCTCCCAGAAAATGCCCCTCCTTGCAGGAACTGTCCAGAGGCCAGGGATCACTATACAAACTGTTGTCCTAAGAATCAAGCCTCTACTTCCGGACCCCATCTCCAAATGATCTCTGTATTCAAGGAGGAAACATTACCTCAGGTCAATGAACCCTCACCGTCTACCAGGGTGGTACAATTAGAAGAACTTGAATCTTTTGCAGTACAGACAAGAAGCAAGGGGAAGGCAAAACTGGACGAAAATCAAGAATCAATAATTAGGGAATTGAACAAAGACAGAGTTGCATCTGAAGACAAAGCCACCACAAGTGCAGACACAAACCAAAAGGAATATCTCATAGGCACCAGTGATGCCATTGGGCATGCCTTCAACAGGGCTCAAGAAGAGTTTGGCAAAGCAAATGAAGCTCATTCTCTTAAAGAGTCAGAGGCTTCAAAACTACTCAAGTCCATGAAGAAGGAGGTTAGTATTTTTGAATTAATAAAGATGGATGGGAAATTCAGGTCAGAATTATTGCAGATAATTGATGAGGCTTCTATTACAAGCTTAGTGGCAAAGACTACTATTTTACATAAAGGGATAATTATCGGGGAAGCACCCCTTACGGATTATAAAAGTCCTCGGCTTACAGTATCAATCAAGGGTCATGAATTTCAAGGTGTTATTGTGGATGGTGGTTTTGGCATTAACTTGATGCCTGAACATACCATGAAAAAGATTGGACTCCAACCTTCAAGACCTGCAAACTTCACTGTTACTTTGGCAAATCAGAGCAAAGTAAGGCCCTTGGGGGTAATCCCAAAAGTTCCACTTGAAGTACAAGGTAATCTATTCATTCTGGATTTTGTGGTTTTAAGATTGCCCCAGGTTGAAGGAGGATTTCCTCTCTTAATTGGAAGACCTTGGCTGAGGCATGCCAGTGTCATTCATGATTGGGGCAAGGACACTATGTGGGTACAAAAGAAAGGGCAAGAGCTGACACAGATTCATTTAGAAGAGGGCCCAGACAATCAAGGAAACACTAGTATGATGCAAACAGTTAGCGTTTGCATGGAAAAAGAATCGAAGGATCAACCCCAAATAGATTTTGAGGAAGAAGAGGATATTCTAAATTGGCTCCAAGCAGGCAACTCTTCCTCTTGTTTTGGAATTTTTCTTAATAATCCTTGCACGACTGAAGGTTATGATGAAGATAAGGAAAAGGTCCAGGTTGATGGATTGGGAGAGCCCATCACAGACCACAGAAGGGGCAGGAAGACACCCCTCAAATACAACTTGGAGGAGGATGTGACAACCACAGATAAAGAAGTTTCTAAAGCTAAAAGCAAGGTAAAAAATTTTGGTGTTGAATGTTCTTTCCCAATTCAAGAAATCCCTGCAGGATGGATGCAGGACAAAGAGGAACACATTGAAGTCCAAAATACACCTGCTTATGAAGCAATGCACGAAAAGCTAGTAGAAGAAGACAAGGAAGCAAATGCCCACGAAGATAATATGGTAGCGAGAAATCCTGTCCAAGAAATACACTTAGGCACTCAAGACAATAATCAGCCAATTTTGGTGGCCACTTGGTTGTGGAGCCACCTAGGGCTCCTTGAAAAAGTAAAATCATTCTTGACCCAGTATATAGATGTTTTTGCCTGGCATTATAAAGACTTAGAAGGAGTGCCCGCAATTATGGAGAGCACAGAATCCCTCTAGTTGATGGAGCCAAACCCATAAGAGGAAAGAGTTATAGACTTAATCCAAAATATGCCGAAGCTGTCTATGTGGAAATCCAAAAGATGGAGGATGCAAGAATCATCATTCCTGTTGAACACTCAGAGTGGCTCTCACCTATGGTTATAGTACCGAAGAAGAATACTAATAAAATCAGAATTTGTGTTGACTTTAGAGCACTCAACAAGGTGACCATTCCAGATGGTTTCCCTATGCCTTTTGCAGAATAGGCCATTGAAGAAGTGGCTGGGCATGCATTATATAGCTTTATGGATGGATTCAGTGGCTATAACCAAATATCAATACATCCAGAGGATCGTGAAAAGACTGCTTTTATCACACCTTGGGGAACATATGTGTATGTAAAAATGCCATTTGGGCTCAGAAATGCTCCAGCCACCTTTAACAGAACGGTCAATCTCATTTTTGGCCCCCTATTGCTGGAATCACTTAGAATCTTCATGGATGACTTCTCTTCGTTTTCAGGATCTCACAAGGAAACTCATCTAGATTGTTTGGACCACCACTTGAGGCAGCTGCAGAATATTTTCAAAAGATGCAGGGAGACTAAGTTAAAGCTCAATCCAAACAAATGTCATTTCCTTGTGACAAAAGGAACCCTCTTAGGACATGTGGTGTCGGCTAAAGGTATGGCCCCAGATCCTGACAAGATCATTTCTATATTAAAGTTGCCTAAACCTAAATCCCCTAAAGAGATTCAGAGTTTCTTGGGGCATACTCGATACCATAGAAGGTTTATAAAAATGTATGCAGAGATAGCTAGAACTCTGGCTAGACTTACAGGCAAGGAAGTACCTTTTAAATGGGAAGAAGAGGAGGAAAAGGCATATCAAACATTACGGTCAAGGTTAGTGTCTGCTCCTATCTTTTTCACACCGGAGTGGTAAAAAATCTTTCATATACATGTCGATGCCAGTGCCTATGCAGTGGGGGCAGTTTTGACCCAACCCAGTGCAGAATTTAAAGTGGACAAGCCAATTCAATATGCCAGTAGAATCTTGACCAAGGCTGAAAGGAATTACAGTACTACCGAAAGAGAAGCCCTAGCAATGGTCTTTGCTGTTCAAAAATTCCATCATTACTTACTGGGGGTAAAATTTATTATTATAACAGATCACCAGCCACTAAAATACCTACTCAACAAACCACAAGCCACTGGTAGAATATGGAGGTGGTTATTGTTGTTCCAAGAGTTTGATTTTTCTGTAGTCCATAAACCAGGAAAAGAAAATGTTATGGCGGATCACCTATCCAGAATAAATATGATGAATCAAACTAGTGGAATCAATGATGACTTTCTAGATGCTCATCTGTTTGCTGTAAAAGCTCAAGGTTGGTATTACGACATCAAAAATTTCATTAAAACTGGGTTGTATCCAAAAAAGGCTAGTGCTGTACAAAAGAAGAGCCTGCTAATCAAGAGTAGACCATATACCTTCATTGAAGATAAATTGTATAGATAGGGCAAGGATGACCGGTTCAGGAAGTGTTTGGAAGAAGAAGAAGTGAGGGAAGTCCTTCACTCTGCACATGAAGGAACAGGTGGTGGGCACCTTCCAGGACATATTATGAGTCAGAGGATACTGGATGCTGGTCTATGGTGGCCTACACTATTTAGGGATGCAGATGAATGGGGAAAGGCATGTGACATTTGCCAGAGGTGTGGACCTAAGCCAACAAAGCAGCGACATAACCCCTTGATTGTTTCCACTTCCTGGCAACCATTTGAGAAGTGGGGGCTAGATTTTGTAGGGCCCATCTACCCTCCCGCTTTTCCAAAAAGAGAAAAATATCTCTTGATAGCTATAGATTATGTGACAAAGTGGGCTGAAGCTATTGCCTCCCCCGATTGCACTGCCCAAACTGTTGCTGATTTCATTTATAGTAGCATCATTTGCAGGTTTGGTTGTCCACTTGAAATTTGTACTGATCAGGGTACCCATTTTGTCAATAAAGTCCTGCAAGAAATCTTCAACAGGTATAGAATTCTTCATAGGACCTCTTGTGCTTACTATCCACGAGCAAATGGACAGGCTGAATCGACAAATAAGGTTTTAATCTCAATGTTAAGAAAGGAGTGTATGTTGCAGCCCACTTCATGGGGCATTGCTTACCAAGGTACACTTTGGGCATACAGGTTAGCCTACAAAGAGGCCACCGGATATTCCCCATTCCAACTGGTTTATGGCATATTACCCATCAAGCCCGTTGAAGTTTTACATGGATCGCCTAAGATAGCATTCATGCAGGGAAAGAAGGATTGTGATGTCTCTCAGAGGCTAGGAGCACTACATAAAGTGGAGGAGATTCGTCTACTAGCGACCAAACAATTGATAGAGACTCAGATGAAGAGGAAGGAGGCACATGATCGACATCTGTGGAACAACAACATTGAAGCAGGCATGTTAGTTCTTCTCCATAAACCTAACCCTCATACGAATGCAAAAGGGAAATGGATCCCTCATTGGGAAGGCCCTTTTCGCGTTCTGAAGACGTTGCATTGGGGTGCTGTGCAGTTAGAAACACTCAATGGAGCCACCATGCCGCTAGTAAATATTTCTAGACTCAAAGCCTATCATAAAAAGTTCTAACATCCCACTCCATAGTTCTTAGGTCATTTTGTTTTTCTATTGTGTTCCTTTAATCATTGCTAATAATTGCTAAAAAAATATGTTGCTCAAATACACAAATTTTGGCGCAATTTTTTTTTGGATGGCTCTTAGTTCTACGCAGAAGCTTTTAATGCTAGCCTTTTCTTTGTTTATCTCTTGGATGGATGAGATTAAAGTTGGCTTCTCCTCTCTTTTGAACACTCTTTTATGCTAAACCATCCCTTGCTGTGAGGTGAGCCCTTAATCCTCCTTGCTATATAATGGGAACCCTCATTCATTCCGCCTTCAACTCCATCTTGCTGCAAGATCATCTCAACTGAACTCAGAAGTCTGCAATGCCCGAGTCTACAGGGCTGCCCAACTCTTCAAAAGCTTGCGTGGATTTTCAGTCGTTGACTCCCGAGGCTAGAGCAATAACATCTGTGCCCACCCCCCCCTCGATCCTCGCCTCCCCCTCCACTCCACTCCCGCCTCCCCTCCACACCCCCTCCCGCCCACCCACCCGCCACCCTCCCCCTCCACACCCCCTCCCGCCCACCCTCCCTCTCCACACCCCATCCCACCCACCCACCCGCAACCCTCCCTCTCACTCCACGCCTCCCCCTCCACTCCATAACCGCCTCCCCTCCACACCCCCTCCCGCCCACCCTCCCCCTCCACACCCCCTCCCGCCCACCCACCCGCCCACCCTCCCTCTCCACATCCCCTCCCACCCACCCACCCGCCACCCTCCCTCTCACTCCGCGGCTCCCCCTCCACTCCACTCCCGCCTCCCCTCCACACCCCATCCCACCCACCCACCCGCCCACCCTCCCTCTCCACACCCCCTCCCACCCACCCACCCGCCCACCCTCCCTCTCACTCCACGCCTCCCCCTCCACTCCACTCCCGCCTCCCCTCCACACCCCCTCCCACCCACCCACCCGCCCACCCTCCCTCTCCACACCCCCTCCCGCCCACCCACCCTCCCTCTCCACACCCCCTCCCACCCACCCACCCGCCCACCCTCCCTCTCCAAACCCCCTCCCACCCACCCACCCGCCACCCTCCCTCTCACTCCACGCCTCCCCCTCCACTCCACTCCCGCCTCCCCTCCACACCCCCTCCCACCCACCCACCCGCCCACCCTCCCTCTCCACACCCCCTCCCGCCCACCCACCCGCCCACCCTCCCTCTCCACACCCCCTCCCGCCCACCCACCCGCCCACCCTCCCTCTCCACACCCCCTCCCACCCACCCTCCCTCTCCAAACCCCCTCCCACCCCCACCCGCCACCCTCCCTCTCACTCCACGCCTCCCCCTCCACTCCACTCCCGCCTCCCCTCCACACCCCCTCCCGCCCACCCACCCGCCCACCCTCCCCCTCCACACCCCCTCCCGCCCACCCACCCGCCCACCCTCCCTCTCCACACCCCCTCCCACCCACCCACCCACCCGCCACCCTCCCTCTCACTCCACGCCTCCCCCTCCACTCCACTCCCGCCTCCCCTCCACACCCCCTCCCGCCCACCCTCCCCCTCCACTCCACTCCCACCTCCCCTCCACACCCCCTCCCACCCACCCACCTGCCCACCCTCCCTCTCCACACCCCCTCCCGCCCACCCACCCGCCCACCCTCCCTCTCCACACCCCCTCCCACCCACCCACCCGCCCACCCTCCCTCTCCAAACCCCCTCCCACCCACCCACCCTCCCTCTCACTCCACGCCTCCCCCTCCACTCCACTCCCGCCTCCCCTCCACACCCCCTCCCGCCCACCCACCCGCCCACCCTCCCCCTCCACACCCCCTCCCGCCCACCCACCCGCCCACCCTCCCTCTCCACACCCCCTCCCACCCACCCACCCGCCACCCTCCCTCTCACTCCACGCCTCCCCCTCCACTCCACTCCCGCCTCCCCTCCACACCCCCTCCCGCCCACCCACCCGCCCACCCTCCCCCTCCACACCCCCTCCCGCCCACCCTCCCTCTCCACACTCCCTCCCACCCACCCGCCCACCCTCCCCCTCCACACCCCCTCCCGCCCACCCACCCGCCCACCCTCCCTCTCCACACCCCCTCCCACCCACCCACCCGCCCACCCTCCCTCTCCACACCCCCTCCCACACACCCACCCGCCCACCCTCCCTCTCATTCCACGCCTCCCCCTCCACTCCACTACCGCCTCCCCTCCACTCCCCCTCCACCTTCCCCGCCCACTCGAACCACCCTCCCCCGCCCCCCCTCCATCCATTCCCCTCCACACTCCCCTCCTTCCCCCCTTCATCCTCCTCTATCTCTTCTGCATCCCTGCCTGTCGTTCACACAGGCAGCCTTGCGGTACTGGTTCTCGTTCCCACGCCATCCGCAATTATCTCCTTGATGTGATACGACTCCTTCAACGCAAAAAGTTCAACAGCTTGCAGCTCCTTGCAATCTCTCTACCGGGTCCTTTCTACGCAGACCTCTATGGCCGATCCCACCGCACCGGACGACATATCGAAGCTCACTCCTTCAGCACTGCATACACCCAATCCAAATTACCCTCCTCCTGCGTCTGCCACACCCACCACCGGCCTCCACTCCCAGTTCCCTACGTTGCCCGTTTCCAGTGACCCACAAAATGATGCATCGCCTTCCTCACTTCCTCCTGCCATCCTACATATTCCCACTTATTCGGTTCAATCTGATTCCACGGATATATATTCTCCACCTCCACTCTCTCGCCCTCCTTCTCCTTCTCCTTCCGCTTCTCATTCCTCGCAACCAAATTCGCCCTCAAGAGATTATATACGACTTTTTCGTCCGCCTGATTTAGATATGCAGATTCGTATTCATTTATCTCTCCCAACCATTGAACTCCGTCGCCTTTTCTCTGTTGAAAATCTTCAACAGGCGGGTCTCTGGGGCTTGGCCAACATTTTCCTGAATGATCCCTCCAATTATAGTGATGTCTATGAAGCTATCCGCCTCTTTCCTAATTTTCGCACAGGTCCTCTCTCCATTTCCGCTCTTGCTACCAGCCTCGGCTCCTGCCCCGTCGATTTCCGTAATCCTCCGTTCTTATATTCTAGATTGTCAGCCTCTGCCACAATTGCCTTTTGTAGAGATCGCTTCGACACTAATGCCCGATTTTCCATCCGCATGACATCCATTCTTAATGCATTCATTTTCTTCTTTTTGCTTCGTAGTCCCACATCTTCACTCCCATGGTCCAATATTCGTCTTGCTGATCCGCTTTTTTGCTTCCTAAATAGCCGCCCATACCCTTACCCCGCCCTCATCTATGGTTCCTTAAATTTGCGCTCTTGTCGCCTTCGTGAAGCTGTCTCCAGAGGCTCTCGCACATTCTCCTTATATTCTGGTCCCTTCATAGCTTGGCTTTATCACATACCATCGCGCTCTGACCCTAATTCCCCTCTACTTCCGTCGCAGCCCAACATACCTTCCACTTCAAATCCTCCCCCCTCCCCTCCACTCTCCATCGACTCGGCCTCCGTTTCCACACCGCTATCCGCTCCCCCTGATCTCACTTCCCCCCCTCTACACTCTTCTTCGCATATCTTTTCCTCCTCTCCAGATATCACGCCTATTCCTTCCCCTGATCCTGCTCCGGCACATGGCCCTTCTTCCACACCAGCTTTCCGGCCGCTCATTCAAACGCAGCTCAACCCCTGACACCCGACCTGTACACCACCTCGTCCTCCCCTTTCCGCCCCCACTCCGTCCACTGCGGTTCCATTCAAGCGACCCAATCCGCCTGCATCTCCTCTCCATCATCTCGATGCATCTCCTCTCCATCATCCCGATCCACCTGTTGCACCCTCCCCTCCAATTGATCTCCCTTCCGCCCCTTCCTTTTTGCATTTGCTCCGCGATGCCAGTGCAGCTGCTTCTGGCAGTGCTCATGCCTCCAAAGTGTCTTTGGATTCTGTATCAGCCGCCGCTTCTATTCATCAACAATACATTAATACCATAGACAACATCAATCGAATAGCTCACTCTCAATGGCACTCGCTCAATGAAACGGCCCGCTTACTCAAGGATGAGCGCGACAAATACCGCGATATGGCCGAATCCGCATTATAGAACTTATCCGATCTTCAAAATCGCTCTTCCTTAGGGTTATGTGAGAATGCTACTTGCCGTCGTATCAAACGCGAACGGGACCACCTTAGGCAGTGCCTTAGTTCTCTCCAGCATATGATTGAGCAAGCTTCTGCTCCACTGCCCTCATCTCCCCAACCCTCAGCTGCCGATCCCACTCCCCCTTCGCAATAATTTACTTCACTTCGCATTTAGGGCTTCAGGTTCAATTCTAGAAATTCAACACATCTCATCATACTTCTCCTTTTGTCATGATCCGGGTTAATAAATACTAGTTGCACTCTTTATCTGTTGTTTTTTTATGCTTCATCAATAATAGCCATCTTTCTCTATTTCCTTACCTCCGTTTCCTCTGTGGTTCTTCTGATGTTTTCTCTCTGTTATTGAAGCCTCCTTACATTGTGTCATTGTGGTCTCTCCGGGACGGAGAGAACTTTAGGTGGTGGGCATCTGTTGATCCCTAACCGGTTGAAACTAACAAAGTCAAGGTCACAGCTATGCATAGGCAAGAGTAAAGTATCAAAATTCCAGGGTCAAAGTGCACAGGTAGTGCACCTTCAATTGTTCATATAAAAGGTCTTTAATTGTTCACAGACAAGAGGTATTAAATTGGGGAAGTATTGCAGAAGTATTTTTTCTCTTAAGGTTCAAAGGGTGAATTTAAAGTCTTAGGTGCAAAAGTAAAGAATTAAAAGGAAAAGGTGAAGGTATGGGAAGCGGTCGTGTACGCAAAGGTGGAAATAGGGCCGCCCAATCAAAATTTTGCTTTAAGTCTAAAGTCACTACAAGACAAAGTAGTGAGTCGTTGGTGGCCAGTTCAAAAGACAATCTTGGGACATTGAAAGGGCACCAAGATTGTATTACAGTTAGAGTGCACGGAACCGGCGCACTCAACAAAAGAGAGACAAAGGCTATTCTTGGTGACACACTGGAAGTAAGAAAGAGAGAGAAGTGCAAGAGACACCAGGGTACGACGACACAGAGAGGTGGAAGTGAAGAGTGCAAGAGAGGTGGCTAAGGAAGAAGGCAGAGAGTGCGAAGCTAGACCCCAAGGACCTCAAGGTCTCTGTGCAGTGTGCATGCCGACAGAAGATACTCATTCCTCATCTTGGTGGAAGCTTGGTGCAAGGTGTGCACAAGGATAAGCTTGAAGCAAGTAGAGGACTGGTGCAGAGGAGGCCGACTGCAAGAAGACTTCGGGATAATTGGTATTTTGTAATTAAGCACCCTCTGTAGTGCGCACAGAAGTATTGACTCGGATTGTGCTCAAACATTGTAATTGTTTTACTATAATCAAACTCAAGATTCCAAGGTGTGCTTCTGCAGAAGCTTCCAAGGTTATTTCCTCTGTGAAGTTTCCCAGCTCATTTCTTTCTTTATTCTTTCCTTTTTCTCCTACAAACCCTCAAACTCCTTCTCGTCCAAGAATCCCCCAACAATGTGCCTTGTGGTTCTGATACTAATACATTCATCTGCTTTCCTGATCGAGGGGGGCGTCTACCGTATTGTCGCTCCGTTCTTCGTGATTGTGCAAGGGCGGTATGAACCGTCTCAGGTACTCCTAAAGCATCAGATATCATGTCAAGAGTGGCGCGGTATTGCTCGTCTACGCTTTCCTCCTCAAGGATTTGATTCATGAGGGCTTTGCCTGCTAGGACAGTCTATGTTGCTCTTGAACTCTGTTCATGGTATCATAGAGCTTTTTCAATGCCTTCGTGTAAGCTGGAGCACCTTCAAGTACCTGCAGAGCTTCCTGATCATATTCCTGCTCTTCTTCCTCGGATTGTCCATCATGTTCCTCCTCTTGTTCTTCTTCTTCTTCACCCTCCACTTCGACGACCTCTGGTTGTCTGGGGTGAGATTGGTCGGTAGCAATTTGTTGTCCACTAGCTTGCTCTGCCTCGACTTCCATGTTAACAGCCTCGATGATTCTGGCTACCTCCTCATCAGTTAGGTCTTCTAAAGTGAATCCGTGAGGGAACTCTAGGTCGGTTGGTACAGGTGGAAACACTAGATTTGGTCCCTCAGTGCTGTGTCTTGGTAATCTGATAGTAAAGGGTTGTACCCGCCTCGAGAGTCGTGGAGTTGTCTCTGGTGTCAGTGTCGCGCCGCGGGCTTGTGCACAGGGCATCTGAACGGCGCCTCTCATTTTCTTGGAGGGTGGCCCTACGGTGGATAATCTGCGTTGAAACTCCTGTACCCTGGTCCAAATGAGTGCCCTTTGCACTGGCACATCATACGCCAGACATCTATACACAATCCTGGTGAGGGCACAACATCCATACAGTACAGACTTTTGTTTCTTATACCACCTTTGATGAGCCAAGTGGATTTGGTCGATAATCCAGTGGGGCATGTTGATTGTCAAATCAAAGGCATCAGCCAAGTATAGACTAAACCATATCTTCTTAGGTGGCATTGTGAACCTCTCTTGAGCGGGAAATGCAAAATGTTGCATGACCATTCGCAGTGAATGGCAATTGTAGGTGTCATTGCCACCATGTCCTTTAATTTCGTCAGATTCCTGTTCTTCATATTGTCGGGGGCCATAGTCTCTTTCTCCGTAGGAATGTGCATACCTTTCATGTCTAGAGCTTCCCTTACCAAATTGATAGTCAACCTGAAACGCTTCAGTTCATTGCCCCTTGTGAGAGATGGGAGGACAAAGGAGCTGTATCCCTTTTTGTCTTTGCTCGGAGTGAGGGTGCTAATCAAATAAGAGCACCTTAGAAAATTGGGCTTTGGCAATTGGAATTTGAAGTAATCGTAGAGTCCCGCCTTGGATGACTTCTATGCAATCACAGTAGGATGTTATTATGAAGATTGGTACTTTGTATTTATGTGAATTTCCTCCAATCAAAAATCCATTCGCACTAAATGGGTATACAAGCTAAAACATAAGCCTGATGGAAGTCTTGATAGGTATAAAGCTATGCTTGTTGCCAAAGGTTATGATCAAGAAAGAGGCATTGATTTTGATGAGACATTTTCTCCCACATGTGAAATGACCTCCATTCGTAGCATTTTGTGCACTTGCAAATCATCATGGTTGGATTGTACATAAATTGGACATTACAACTTTGTTCTTGAATGGTGACCTACATGAAGAAGTGTATGTATTATAGCCCCATGGTTTTGTGCATAAATGGCATGAAAACAAAGTGTGCCAGCTAGAAAATGCATTATATGATTTGAAGCAAGCACCACAAGATTGGTATGAAAAGAAACATGCCTACTTGGTTGCACATGGTTTTGAGAACAATCCAACTAAGAGCACCTTATATGTTAAGCATGCAAATGATGCACTTCTTGTTTTCATTGTACATGTTGATGTCCTACTACCCACTGGACCTAATGAGAAGCCCATTTTTGGATTTAAGGTTGATTTGCATGCCTCTTTTGAGATGTCAAATTTGGGGCATTTGCATCATTCTTTATGCATTGATTTTATGCAAGTTGATGGGGGAGTAGCTTTGTGTCAAACAAAATATATTGAAACATTATTGAAGCAATTTGACCTTGAAGATTGAAAACCTATTAACACTCCTATGGAAATAGATTTTTGGTTGAGTCTTCATGATGCTAGAGATGCATTTGATATTTTTCTCTATCAGTATAATGTTGGATGCTTGATTTACTTAAGCATAACTCAATAGGATATTTATTTTTCCATCTCTCAAATGAGCAAGTTTATGCATTGCTCAGGTGTCAAGCATTGGCAGTCGATTAAGTGCATCTTTCACTACCTGAGTGGTACCGACTACTTGGATTGTTTTATCCCAAGGGGGGAACATTACCGCTAGATTTACATGCTTTTTTGATTCAAAGTGGGTTGGTTTCTATGATGCTCATTTTTCCACTAGCCATTTTTGTTTCATGCGTGGTAGCTCATGCATATCTTGGTTGAGCAAGAAGCATCATATTTTGGCCATTTCTAGTTCTGAGGTTAAGTATAGGGTAGCTTTCACAACAATTGTTGAGTGTCTATAGATCAGATGCCTTTTGGTTGATTTGGGTGTTGATTAGTCTTCTATCACCACCATCTTCATTGACAATCAGAGTGCATTGGTAGTTGCGAGGAACCTTATGCTCCATGATTGCACAAAGCACATTGAGGTGCACTCTCATTATGTCAAGGAGGGGTTCTCTGCTGGAGAGATCAATTTGGCTTATGTGCCCACAGAGGATAATGTTGCTGACCTTTTCACAAAATCTCTACCTAGGGAGAAGTTTGAATCTTCTTGCAAAGCTTTGGGATTACTCCCTTTTGTGGATTTATCTCTTTCCACATTGTACATTCTCTTGGTAATACATTCTATATTTGTGTTGTGATCCAAACTTCTTCTTCTTCATCGTGTTGTTCCTATGCTTTTGCAAACCTCAATGTCCAACAAAAACATAAATCACATATAATTCACACATATGTAAGATGCAAATTCAAACCATATTATATGTATGATATATATAAGAATAAATAATAAACTAAAAAAGAAAAAAATAAACAAAATATATATGTGAATGCTCAGTCCAAACAATCACTATCAATTTAGCTATCTTCTAAGCTCAAATCCCACTTTCAATTGAAATGCTTCAATGAGCATATTTTATTGAAAATCTAGATATAAGCTTTTTCCACATACCCAACTTTTCGATTGAAACATTTTTTTAATTATAAGAGTTTTTTATTGGAGTTTTAAAAATCAAAAGCACTTTCAATCCAAATCTTCTCGATCAAAAGGATTTCAATGGGAAAAACAATGGACTTGATTTTCTATTTAGTGAAGTTCAAAAAATCTCAAATTTCCTAAACTTATTTGATATTTTTTTATTATTACATCGAGTGAATGCAAACTAGATGTTGAATCTCTTCAAGTTAATGCATATGCTTATCTTTCCATGCGTTTGGGGACAATCACTATGGATAACACACATTCCATATGATGTATCTCATAAATGAGCTCTCGCACTAGCATTCTATCTATCTTTTCCTTTATTTTGGGAAAGCAAACATCACTCTTGTGTATTATCTTTGTTTTTTGGGGTTATCCTCTACCATCATGGGTATTTTATGTTAAACAATATTGAGATCCACTAGTTTTAAGTCTTTCTATATCCATGCTAAAACATCTCGGTATTGTCTCAATAATACCACGAGTACCCTCTCTTCATCTTTAGATACATCCTTACCAATATAGGTAAATTGCTCTTCTCCTTCTTTGTGCATTACTATTATCCTATATATTTGTTCCTCATTATCACAAACTATCCTAGTAGTGGTCTCTCTCTTGGAAATTTTAATACTTATTCTATGTTACTGCACTTCATATCTCTTGAAGTTTTAGGTGCTTAGAAGCACACAAAATTATCCTCCTTGTAATCTTGCGTATACACCTAGTCGTTTGATGAGACTTCTACAATGCTAAAAACAGTTGAGTGGACAAATTCTTTGGTAGGAAAAGGTTCAGATCCTATTTCTTGTAGAAAATTTTTCCTAGGGATAAGTCAAGTTCCATGCTAATGGATTCAATCTTTGATTCCTTCTTTGTTTTCTTATCTCCAAATTTTTTCGTTAAAATCACTACCATAAAAAAGTTTGCATCATACCCATCAATGTCTATGCATTTCATAATTGTGATCACTTGATCATTAACACATATATCCATAGTGGAAAAAATATATTTCCATCTATATGGTTCCTGTTGGAACAAGCCAATCACAAATTGGTGATTATAGAGATTTTGAAGAAAGCTTATGGTCAGAATGAAGCAAAGGAAGACACTTGTGAAAGTGAAGAAGATTTCAGAATGATGTCTTATACACATATGTACATATATGTGGAAAACCTTGTAATCTGAGTACAACTAAATCTTAGGATGATAAGGAGTAGTGTCATAGACGCGAGATAAATCTAAAGTCATGTATATATAAGTTAATGATGACAAGAAATGTATGAGAGAGTCATTTGTAGATGACAAATGTTTTAGAGATGTGTAGAGAGTTTTCCCAAAAAAATTAGCGACGGACATCATATGGTAGAGGAGGTGGAAGAAACTTCCAATCTCAGTCCTACAACAACAATTATTATAATTATGCATCAGATCAGAAGGATGATATGACTCTTATCTTGAATGCAACTCATGAATCAATGGGAGAAGATCAAAGAGTGTTTTATATTGACTCAGGATGTAGTAACCATCTGAGTGGGAATCTATCCTTGATGACTGATATGGAAGCAAAGGTGAATGGACATATAGTTCAAACAGGTGACAATACCAAACATAAAGTGGAGAGCATTGGATCAGTGAAGACAAAGAGTGGAAGTACACTTTTGAGCAAGGTACTTTATGTTCCTACTATTCCTAAAAATTTGATAAGTGTAGGGCAAATTGTGGAGAAAGGATATGAGGTAAGATTCACAAATGATGGTGTTTATGTGCAAGATCCAAATCAAGGATATAGAAACATAATTGCAGGAAAAAAGGAAGGAAGATTGTTCACTCTCAAAGTCCAAGGTAATGTGGGACATGCATTATTTACTTATGGAAGTCAAAAGGTATCTGAATTAGACCTATGGCATAAAAGGCTAGGTCATTTCAATGAGAGAGCTATAAAGGAAATGTCAAAGAATCAGGTGGTGCTTGGATTGCCGAATGTTGAAGGGCAACATATGGTGTACAAGTGTGAAGGTTGTCAATTAGGTAAAGCACATAAAGGTTCTTACAACAAGTCAGGGTACAAGTATTCAAATATGCTTGAATTGGTTCATACAGATGTATGGGGTCCCTCAAGGGACTATAGCATAAATGGATCCAGATATTATGTGTTGTTTGTTGATGATGCAACCAGATGATAAATCAGAAGTCTTTAAGACATTCAAACATTTTCATGCCTATGCAGAAAAACAGGGCAAAAGCTTAAGAGGTTAAGGTCAGATGGAGGGAGAGAGTATTTCTCTAAAGAATTTGATGATTATTTGTGGAATGCAGGTATAAAAAGAGAAGTAACTGCAGGTACTCTCCTCAACAGAATGGAGTAGCAGAAAGGAGAAATAGGACTCTTGTAGAATTTGCAAGAGCCATGATGAAGGAAAAGAATTGTCCAAATTACTTATGGGCAGAAGCCATTAACACTGCAACATACCTTGTGAATAGGTTACCTTGTAAATCTTTGGATGGAGGAACCCCTTATGAAGCATGGTGGGGTAAGAAACCTACTCTTGATCATTGTAAATTATTTGGATGTGTTGCATATGCTTATGTTCCTTCACAATTAAGACATAAGCTAGAACCAAAAGCAGAGAAGTATGTGTTTATTGGATATGATGATAGACAGATGGGGTACAGGTTGTGGAGTCCATCCACAAAGCAATTTCTTGTTACCAAAGATGTAACATTTGATTAACAAAATGCATGGTATACAGGATCAACAAATGATTATGCAGGTGTTGAAGAGATACAAAGGAAAGGAAAGGCAAAAGTAAAAGTGTATGAAGAAAGTATTGATGATGTTGACTCTAGAAGTAGATTGCAGGATCATGTAGAAGAAGGGCCAAGATTTGATCCAGAATCAAATGAGGCTGAAACTTCGAGAAGTGCAGAAATCAGAAGATCTACAAGGGAAAGGAAAGAACCTATAAGGTATAGTTATGATACATCTTTTCTAACAACAAAAGATTATGCTTACATTGTGAAGACAGAAGAAGATCCAATTACTTATGAAGAAGCCAAAGGTAAACAGAATTGGGAGAAGGAAATGCAGGAAGAGTATGATGCTCTACTTGAAAATGAAACTTGGGAATTAGTACCAAGACCAAAGAATCAGAAAGTCATTGGATGTAAGTGGGTATATAAAACAAAGAGGTTTGCAGATGGTAAGGTGTCTAGATACAAGGCTAGACTTGTGGTCAAAGGTTATGCCCAAACTTATGGGGTAGATTATGATGAAACCTTTAGTCATGTTGCTAAGATGTCTACAATTAGAACATTAATTGCTATTGCTGCTTGTAAGGGATGGAAATTGTCACAATTAGATGTGAAAAATGCATTTCTAAATGGATACATTGCAGATGAAGTATACATGGAGCAACCAGAAGGTTTTATGGATTCAATTGGATCAGATTATGTGTGCAAGCTCAAGAGAGCTTTGTATGGGTTGAAGCAAGCTCCAAGAGCTTGGAATTACAGGCTTGTCAAGTTCTTGAATGAATGTGGATTTCAAGCATCAAAGGCAGATAGTAGCTTGCTAGTGAAGGCAAGTGAAAATGGATACATTTACATGTGCATTTATGTTGATGATATTATTGTTACAGGAACAGATGCTCAAGGAATCAATGAACTCAAAAGGCAAATAGAGAAGGAGTTTAAGATAAGTGATTTGGGAAACTTGTCTTATTTCCTAGGGATGCAGATTGTATATACTCAACATGGAGTATATGTTTCACAAGAGAGGTATTTGAAGAATCTCCTAGCCAAGTTTAACATGGAAGATTGCAAGACTTCAACTACACCATTGGAGGTAAATCATAAATTAAGCAGGTATGGAGGTGAAGAATTCAATGATATGAAGAAATATCAGAGTTTGGTAGGTAGTTTAATCTATGCTACCTTGACAAGGCCAGACTTGTCATATGCAGTAGGTGTGTTGTCACAATTTATGCATTGTCCAAAGAAGACTCATTGGATTGCAGCCCAAAGGGTACTCAGATATATCAAAGGAACCCTAAGTGAAGGTTTGTATTATGGTTTCACTTCTGACACAAGAATCAAAGTGTTTAGTGATGCAGATTGGGCAGGTGACTCAGATGATAGAAGGTCTACTCATGGGTATCTTTGTTATGTTGGAGATAAACTAGTTTCTTGGTGTTCAAAGAAGCAACATACAGTTGCTTTATCATCCACAGAAGCTGAGTATAAGGGAATGGTAGAAGCTGCAAAAGAAGTGATATGGTTGAAAATCTTGATGAAGAGTTTTGAAACTGATCAGAGTACTCCAATTATTTTTGGAGATAATATTAGTTCTTTGTATTTGGCAGCTAACCCTGTTTTTCATGCCAGGACTAAGCATATAGAGATTCAGTATCATTTCTTGAGGGAAAAGGTACTTGATAAAGAGATTGAAGTGATGTATACTCCAACAAAAGAACAAGTGGCAGATATGATGACAAAGAGTTTAGATGGACCTAAGCTACAGAGATTCAAGGAGATGGCAGGAGTGAAGAAGAATGAAATAATCACAATTAGTGATTGAGGGGGAGCTGTTGGAACAAGCCAATCACAAATTGGTGATTATAGAGATTTTGAAGAAAGCTTATGGTCAGAATGAAGCAAAGGAAGACACTTGTGAAAGTGAAGAAGATTTCAGAATGATGTCTTATACACATATGTACATATATGTGGAAAACCTTGTAATCTGAGTAGAACTAAATCTTAGGATGATAAGGAGTAGTGTCATAGACGCGAGATAAATCTAAAGTCATGTATATATAAGTTAATGATGACAAGAAATGTATGAGAGAGTCATTTGTAGATGACAAATGTTTTAGAGATGTGTAGAGAGTTTTCCCAAAAAAATTAGCGACGGGTTTTTCTCTGAGTGCTCTCTGTCTGATCATGTGGATCAGAATTCCTTTTGTACACATCTAATTGAGAAGCTAATGAAGCTATGTCTAAAGTTTCAGAATCTAATTCCTCTCCTACTGTGAGAATGATCAATAGGAACATTCATATGTAGAATGTGAAAACTGAAGTCTGAGAGTAGCGCACTTTTCCGTCTCAGTGTTTTGCTTAGATCTGAGTGTATACTGTAAAGTTTTTGATGAGTGAGCACTTAAAATCTAAGTTAGGAGATAAGGAAGCTATGGCTAAAAGCGTTTAGCAAAATGGGTTCTGTGTTGAGAGAAATCAACTTAAGAAGTTGACCATGTCGAAGGCGCTACTTCTGAAAGACAGTTTTGACATAACTTTGATCTTAAGGATCAAATTAAACTTTTGGTGATTAGTTTTGAGAACTAATGATTAGTATGATTGCGCAAAGGTATTGCGAATACTTGTGCATCATTTGCTTGAAGAAATTTGAAGTTTTGTGCAGGTAATGAAGTTGATTTCTGAAGCAGACTTTTTGAAGTAGATACTTCCTCACTCAGAGAAGTGTTGATGAAAGTTTTGGTAAAGAAGAACAATATTTGTGTAAAGTTTGGTTTATAACTGACATAGAAGTGTTCTTAAGTCAGTATAGATCAAATCTTTGGAGATTAAGAGGTCTCTAACAGTTCCTAATCCCTCATTCTTAAATATATAGGGTATGTAAGTAGGGTTTTCAACTATTCGAATAAGACTATAGTAATGAACAACTCCTAATATTATCTTCTCTTTTTGTTCTTCCACTACACATCTAAAATTCTGTATCTCAAGCATTCATGAAGGATCACTTGTATGTTATGTACTCTCAAGCATTCATGAAGGATCACTTGAAAACAATGTTATGTATTGATACCCCATCTATTTCCTTGTGAATGGTGCTCCATTTCAATGATGGGAGATTTTGATCTCAAAAAAGTGATCCTAGATTTAAACCTCATGCTCAAAGAGTGTAATCAAGTAGTGACTTGACACAACACATTTAAATTTTCAAATTGAGATTCGACCCATTTAGCTACATAAAAACATGTATTCGAGTGATGATCAATGCACATATGGGAAAAGAAAGTAGCTAGGATGAGAATACATACTCTCAACATCCTTCCAATGAGAATCTAACTTATATCAGCCATGAAAAACTCCTAACACATAAGTTGTTAATTTCTCCTTGAACAAATACAAAATTAGGTAAACTATTTTTTTAAATCTCTTGATGAGCTGCATATATTGAAACTTATCTAAATTAATTAGGCAGTTTGCAATGAAAGTAGTGGCCATAAAACTCAGTGTCGAGAATGATCTACCCAAAGTTTGATGATTGTTACACTTCCTATAGGAAACAAATGCCAAGAAAATAAGGGAAAATGGTGGATAACTTAACATTCCAATTTTTCCACACCATACACATGCAAAAGGCTCATGAGGAGGGAGAAAGTTGAGGCAAGCTATAGGATTACACTTTTCAAAAAACACTTGTTCTCCAAATTAGCAAGAGTTCTTTACAAAATATTTGAGTTCACTTATAGACAAGGGTTCAGAATTTATGTCCATTCAACATGAGAACAAAGTGAAAAAGACTAATCAAGTAATTATGGCTCACTAAATATGTACATGGTTGTGGACATGCATCTACAAGAGTCCCCAATGCTTTTACAAGACTTATAATATATTCATGGCTTATTTTTTTTAGATTAACATGGTGGGGCTTCAAGCTCTTTGTTTTTTCATTGCCCTCTTCCATGCTCTTATAACGTCTCCTTTTGCATCCTAGTAAGGGATGTATGTGTAGATCTTACTCCTTCTCCAAAACTTAGTTGCGGAAGCATATGTATAAAAGTTGAGGACCAAATTTTGCACAATGTCTCTTCATATCGATCATAACATGAGAATGTTGGTTCAACATGAAACCATATGTCTCTAGCCACCTTGGTGCAAACATAGAACTCCATTGATAAAGGTTAGTGATCCAAGAGAATGATATCCATATCAATGGAAACCTTAGGATCCCCAAAGTGGTCTGGAAATTATATCAAAGCATAACATTTATCATGGGTAATGAGACCACAACGCGAATTGGACCAAATGAAGTAATATTCTTCTTGCACATCAATAAGTTCTAGATGAAATTTCTCCTCATAATCTAGAGCTTAATCTTTGTGCCCCTATTGATCACTTAAGGATTTGACCATGCTGAAGCACTAGTAAAGAGGACCAAGGAAGATTAACCTTTAATAAAGATGAGTTGGGATCATAGATTGAAATAATGGTGAAGGAAAGTGGGCCACCAAAAGAAGTAATCATCTAGTTCTGTTCATTGTTTGTATGCATGCATTCCAAAAGGGGTGCCCATTTAGGACCTATCCCAACCACCATACCTCCATCCCCTACTTGTGGCAAGTGGAAATCCAAGAATGAAATGTTCAAATGATCTTAAGCCTACAAACGAAGTTGGATTAGTTCACTTTAACTTCTTAGAGGTTGATAAAGTACATGCTTTGTCTTTTTTTTAGGCATATCTTGATCCCACGAGCCCTATTAGAATCTATGAGCCCTACATGTTAAAGTACATTATGGTTATCTTAATGTTTTTGAAGTCTTTTCTTTGTCTTTTTCTTAATCTCTTTATTCTTAAATGTGTTCCCTAATTGAGATGAAGGCTTTAGAACTTTGCTAGTATTTGATCCTTTCTCTAGCTCAATTGACACTCAAGGTAAAGCACAAGGTCCAAGAATCCATCAAAAAGGTGGACACATAAGAAAATGGTGCTTGTAGGGAGCTCCAAGAAGTATATGTTAAATTTTCAGAAGAAATCCCCATAAAAATAGTGATCAAAATCACTAAAAACCATTGTAAATATCATTTCACATTTTTGCAACTTCATTTTTTTCAAGTTGAGGGGTCTTCAAGCTTGAGGAGTATTAGAAGTATCTACCTACCAATTTTCATAATTTGTAGAGTCTGTTTGAACCCCCAAATAAGCCCTGGAACCTAATTTTTAACTAGGTCGCACACTAGGTTTGGACAGAGCCAAAACTAGTCAAAAAACTATAAAAAGAGCTAGAGATCTCATTTTCGAGGTTAGCTAGTTGAAGAGTGAACCTATTCTTGAGCATTGTAAACTTTCTTTGAGCTTGCTAAGAGAAGCTTACATTGTTCCTATCTTTGCTATCTTACCTTGTGTGCGTGTGTGTTTGTGTGCATGTATGTGCTTGTCACTCACATTTGCTCACCACAATCACTCACAATCTTCATATCCTCCTCACGTCTCCGTGGATTGACAAGTAAAGGAGGTGGTGCTTACACTTGGGCTACACCAAATTTTGGCACCATTATCCGGGAGCATTGCTCGAGGACGAGCGTTGTGATGGTAAGATCATAGATTTGCGATGTTGGAAGGTAAAAAATAGTCATTTATTGTTATTTTATTGATTTTTCTTCTCCATCTTCATCATCTTCTTCCATCTTCATCTTCCCAAAATTTTTTCATTTTTTATCATATATGCATTATTTTCACATCATTTCTCATTCGTGGGTGTGCAAGAGAGAGAGTGGGAGAGAAAATATTGGTATGTGCAAATTTATGTGATTTTTGCGACCTCTATGTGACACACAGGCCTCTGTGCTAAAATTCAAAGTTCCCACCAAAAATTTCAAAAAATTGCAATGCTGTGATGAAAATAGTGATTTTGTGGAAAATTTTAAATTCTTGAAAATTATGATTTTCTTAGTTTTGGAATTTCCTGCTTAAAAGCATTTTGAAAAAAAGAACATGATTCTGAGGTCATTCTCAGAATTGTGATTCTCAAGTTTCGCTCAAAATCGTGATTCTCTAGTGGTTTCAAAAACACAATTTTTTGGTCATTCTCAAAATTGTGATTTTTTGGTGATTCTCAGCAAAAACATGATCCTCAATCAAAATCATGATTTTTAGATCATTCTCAAGATCGTAATTTTCAGAAAAAAAAAGTGATCCTCAAGCAAAACACGATTTTCAACAAAAACATGATTTTCTAGAAAAAAACATGATTCTAAGGAAAACATGATTTTCAGGTCATTCTCAAAATTGTGATTTTCAAAAACATGATTCTCAGTCAAGATCGTGATTTTGAGGTGATTTTTAAAAATGCGATCCTCAGTCAGGATCATGATTTTTGGGGTTGCTTAGCATCTCAATTCCGAGTCAAGATCATGATTTTTGGGGTTGTTCAGGATCTTGATCCTCACTCAAATTTTTAATTTTGAAGGTGTCTCAAAAACATGATCCTCAGTTAGAATCGTGATTTTCTCATAAGATCTTGTTTCCCTATTTTGACCCCCATGAGCCTGATTTGACATAACTTGTTCATCAAAAGTCCATTTTTTGAGCTCTATAGCTTGTTGAAAACCTCATTTTTCTTAAGAATAATGCATTGATTTTTAGATACTAGGGTAATTTGAAGTTGACCCTCAGGTGGAATCAAGAACCCAAAGGAGCTCAAGAGAGTCAATTTATCAATACAAAAGGGGAAAATTGAGACTTGTAGATAAAGCTTATGCACGTGAGATCACGTAGACACCTGGGCCAAGACAGACAAAGTATCAAATCCTCTAAAGCTAGTGTGAATCATACAACTATGTCATGGGCACAACAACTTAGTGAGACCGTGTTATGTTCAAAAACAAGTGATTCAGAGATGTCTTTTAGTATGGGAGTGTTGGAACTGAAGATCAAGCACAAGCATGGAAGCACATCAAAAAAGTGGACACACAAGAAGAAGGAGCATATACGGAGCTCCAAGAAGTGCATGTCAAATTATTAGAAGAAATCCTTATAAAAATAGTGATTTTCATCACTAAAAGCCATTGTAAATACCATTTCATATTTTTTTAACTCCATTTTGTTCAAGCCGAGGAGTCCTCAAGCTTGAGGAGTATTAGAAGTATCATCCTACCAATTTTCATAATTTTTAGACTCTGTTTGAGACCTCAAATAAGCCCTAGAACCTAATTTTTAACTAGGCCGGACACTAGGTCTGGACAGGGCCAAAACTAGTCGAAAAACTATAAATAGAGAGCTCATTTTTTGTGTTAGCTTGTTAGAGATTGGAGCTCTTGTATTAGATTTCTTCTGTAATCAAAGTCCTTCCATTGTTCCACTCTTTAATCTTACCTTGTGCACATGTGTGTGTATGTGTGTGTATGCTTGTGTGCTTTCACTCATGCACTTGTGCCTTCACTTGCTCATGGTCTTCATACCAGTCCTCACGTCTCCACGGATTGACAAGTAAAGGAGGTGATGCTTACGCTTGAGCCACACCAAATTTTGGCACCATTGCTAGGGAGAGAGCTTTGAGGACGAGCATGTGATGGTAAGACGTAGAGTTGTGATGTTGGAGTAGGTAATTTTTTTACTCTTCCCTAACTTTTCTCTTTCATAGTTCATCACCATCATCATCCTCACCATCCTCCATCTCCGTCTTTGTTGAATTTTCAGTTTTTTGGTCATCTTACCTTCCCCACTCCATTCCCCACATTTCACTTGTGAGAGAGATTTTACATGTGCTTGCTTGCATTTTTTTGGTGCACTAACATTGCAGGGTACCTTTGGACATCACGAATCTTCAAGAAACACAGGTAAAAACTTCATTTTTTATCACAAATTGTCGTAGACTGTTAGACCAAGGTGAGTATTTGGGTGAAATTTTTGCATGAAATAAGAGCTAAGGTAAGTGCTCTCACAAATCTAAACTCAGTTTTTTTAAATCAAAAATTTGGCTGACCATCACGATGGTGATTCATCATCACGATTGTGTCTAACCATCGCGATTGTCACTGACCGTCATGGCGATTGGCTCACACCATTGTCATCGCATCACATCATCACGATGGTGACACACCATCGCGATGGTGTCTGACAATCGCGATCCTGCTGACCATCGTGGTCCTGATCATCGTGGATTTCCTGACCATCGTGATTGTGACTCATCGTTGCAGCCTGACCATCGTGACTTGACCATCACGATCTTCCCTGATCATCGTGACTTTAACTGATCGTCATGGCCTGATCATCATGGTCTCTAACCATCGTGGGCTGATCATCACGACAGTGACACACCATTGCGATTGTTTCTGACCATCGTGACTGTCAGGCAGAATGCCAAAATTAGGGTTTTTCAAATTTTTCAAATTTTTGGGGTATTATTGGTCATTAATTTTGAACTCTTGTGTGCTTGGCATAGAGGTATCGCATTGTCATACCCATTATCATGTAGCATCTATTCCGAGGTACTCCCAGAGCGATCCTGTTTCCCTATTTTAACCCCCAAAACCCTGAACTGGCATAACTCTCTCATACAAAATCCGTTTGTTGTTATTTTTGAAGTTGACCCTCAGGTGGGACTAGGAAACCAAGGGGACTCCAAAGGATTTTGAGCAATACAAAGGGGAAAATTAGAACTAGAAGACAAAGCTTATGAACCTGAGATCTGGTAGACAGTTAGGCAAGGATAGGCAAAGCATTAGATCATCTGAGTCTAGTGTCAACCATATAGCTAGGTCTTGGGCACAACAACTAAGAGGTTATCCCTACACACTAAGTTCAGAAACAAGTGACTCAAAAATGTTTTTTAGCATGGAGAGACCCACATGTACCTCAGTAACTACCTATTTACAAACACTAGAAGGTCCCTATAAGACACAATTAGAGCATATTTGGACCAACCAATTGGGTGCTCGCATCTATGAGGATGGCCTGAGGTGATGAGAAGTCCAACTCAGAAATCCCGATCAACCCTTTGGACTTGAACACCCAGTGGTCAAGTTTGAAGAGGGTTTGTACATTGATAAGGAAGGAACCATGTATGTGGTCACCAGCTTACCCGATAGGATAGATGAGTGTGGAAATATCATACCGAGAACGAAATAGGAGACCTAGAGCAAGGGAACCTAGGACGAGAACCTAAGAACCCTAGAGGAAAATCTGTCTTGATGAGAGTAATCACTCTAGAGTGGATTCCTCAAGACAACAAAAACATAGAACTATATATGAATAGAGAAACACAAGAAGCCTTTTGGAGATTCAAGCCAAATCAACCTAACCCAGTAATCACCATCTATGAATTCAAAGACCCTAAGACACCAGGCAAAGTTCTCTACCTAGATAACACATATGAGAAAATGTTCTTGGTAATAGAGCATGATAGGCATGCCTATACGTGGCAAGGAGAATCGGTTTTCCCTCCACCAAGATCTAATATCTCCCATGGCCTCCAAGGAGTAGGATCATCCCGGGCTCATGAAAACCAGTGGGAAAGAGCTAGAGAGAGACCTGAGGTAAGCTTTGCACACAATGTGGGTAGAGATAGATCAAGATTTGAAGGTGAAAGACATGAAAGAGAGAGACATCAAGCACATAGGCATCAAAGAGATGAACACGATTTTCCATTGCCTAGACCTCAAGAGTACCCAAGAACCCTTAGACCCTCTCAAGTGGTTAAGGCAATCAAGAACTACTTTGACGGGTCAGGAGATCCTTATGATCATGTGGCCGAGTTCAAACAAGTGCTAAGAGCTAAAGAGGTCGAGGACTTGTTCACCCAGTTTGAGGCATTTGGTTTGACCCTCAAGGGTACTGTCTTAGCTTGGTTTCACACTCTAAATAGTCACAACTACCAAAACATAGGTCAACTACTAGAAGAATTCATTGTAGAATTCTCCAAGAGTGGCATTAGGCATAACACATCATCCTTGATCAGCAACTCCAAGCAGACACCCCAAGAAACAGTGAGACTTGCAGGAAGATGGTTTAGACAATACTTGGAAAGATGCCCTGTTCCAAAGTTTCCCACATCGGCCAAACAAGTGGCCTTGTTTTTAGATGGCTTACTAAGCACCAAGTTAAGATCATATGTGTGCTTGAAAGAGCCTAGATCCATAGAAGAGTGTGTGCAGGTGTGCATTGACATAGAAGATAACTTGGGTGAGGAGTTAGGTTTGTCCAAACTCTATAAGGATTCAGATAACTCTACTACTCACACTTCCAGAATCTCCATTGAGATAGATGAGATAGCTGATCAGGTTGCCAAGAAGCCAGGAGTCCAAAATAGACAAACAGCAAGGGTCACCACATTGAAGAGATGTTATACTTGTGGAGGAGACCACATGGCTAATTGTTGACCTAAGCTTCAACTTAGGGACTTGCGGAGAAAGAGACTATACCTCAATCCCCTCACAAGTGCATATAGTGGGGATACACGCTTTTAATTATCAATCCAAAGAGTATACTAACCTAGCCGAGTGTATGAAGACATGCAATCACGTGATGGTCAATGCAAATGAACTACTCAAGAATGAAAATGAGGTAAATGCTTATCCTAACAAGCTTCAACAGTAGGTCAAGATGAAACGATACTTGGTGCAGCAGCCGTCAGTATTTTGGACTTTTCTCCCAGCTCCGAACTCCAAATATAGAGAATAGCATATGCGTTTCGAAGCTCTCGAGAAGACGCATCCAATGGCAGTGGTTTCACCCAATTCCGACGCTCCTACTTTAAGTTATGAGGGAAATACTGAGTCGCGGGAATACTTTCCTACACTTCAGCACTTCCTACACTTCGCACACACCTTTCCTACAGCAAAGAAACACTCTCAAGGATAGACAACACTCACAAGCACTCTTTCCAAGCAATACACATGCATACAAGCTCGCGAAGAAGAAGATGAAGAGGGAAGAAGACACAAATTCGAATTTCTGTGCTCTCCATTCTCACAATGGCAAAAAGTTCTTTACAAAGAGTCACATTTGACTTATATACTAGTGCCCTAAAAATGGTCCTTTCACACAAGTGACCGGCACTTTATTCACTAAAAGCTAATTTCCTACTATTTTACATGGGTAAGCTTCTATTCTTCTGTGGGAATGCATCTAGAGGACTCCTCTAGTGCCTTTACAAAGGGAAATATATTACAAGGATGAATATGTTACAAAAATATGTGGTCCAAATCGGAAAAATTTTGGGGCCCGTCTTTTTTTTTCTGCTTTGTGCGCTCTTTAGCTCTGCAACACTCTCCCCCTCTTCGTCTCTGTCGTCCCTTGACAGACTTTGCTTCGCGCACGCGCCCAGTGGTCAGCATTGTCTGATTCTTGATCTTGCATTAGGTTTTAGAGGCGCTCTGATTTGTCCTGGTTGCACACATTGGACCTGGTTGATTCGGTTTGCCACGCACGCCATTAGTGCACATATGCGGATGTAGCTCGTAAGCCTTGATCTGAAACCTCTGCAACTCAAGAGGTTGAAGCATCCACATAGGTGATACATGTTGGCCCTGATTCCTTCTTCCAGCTGCGTGCTTTTCCTTGGTGTGTGCGCCCCTGCGGGGCTTCCTGCAGAGATGTATCTTCACATTTGCCTCTTAGTGAAGCTGTTTCTTTCGTTGTTTTCTTTTTTTCCTCTTTTTACTCGTCTCGCCCTCGACACTGCCCCCCTCCTGGACTCTGTCGTCCCCGACAGGCTTTTTGTGGCGACGAGTATAGGTTTGAATGACCTGTTGCTCTCTTTGATTTAGCAGATTGGCGTGACATAACATGAACTCCTTCCACTGGCGAGACTTTACTCCATCCTCTGGTGCCTGTCTATGGTCAGCAAAGAAACTTATCTCGTAGGCCACCAGTCGTGCATTCAAGTTGGAGGTCATTTTAATGAAGATCTCTGAATCCATTTCAAAAAAGCCCGTAAAGAATGCTTCTTCAAATGTCTACATATATGTCGATGGTAGAAACATGAGGCGAGAAAAGTAAGCCATAATTGTTAACCGGCTGGGAATAGTAGATAAATCAAAAATTAAGGCCTCCGAGCCCTGCGTAATGCCGATGAAATTCAAAAAAGTATACTGTGCATGTTGGAACACTTTAATCACTGTAAGGAGCATGCTAAATATTTTATTTGTCATTTTTACTGCTAGATCTGGAACGGTAGCATATCTTGCAAGCCAAAATTCCATGGTTTTGACCATGTATTCCTCTGTCGGTAGGTAGTTGTGTGGTGGACTAGGTAATAGCGGATAATTTAGCCATTGGTTATTAATGCTACCTTGTCGCTGGCCTTCCCAAAATTGCATCCATGCTCTTCGACGGGGTAGTGGGCAAAATGATGGGTTTACTTGAAGCTCATACGGGGATGCTTCCCACTGTACCCGTAGTGTAGGGTGCTTTTCCAAGAGCTTTCTTCTCCAAATTGGATTTTCTGCCTCAAACTCTACCTGAGTATATTTAAAAGTATCATACCGAAATTGGAGATTGTGATCAGGTTCCATCTTTGTAGCATGTTTTATGTATTGCCTAGTTTGTTCTTTCAGAAGTCCGTATGGTATATTGAATGGCCTTAGTATTTGCTCCAGTTGCTTGCTGTCGATTTGAGCCTCTTTCATTAGATTGATGATTTGATCTTCAAATTCAGCCGTAAGCTGGGACACCAGTAGTGCCCTTTCTGTCCTGCTCAGCTCTGCAAGTTTTTGTGTGTTAGGTTCTAATGGAACCTCCTTTTCCTCCCTTATTGGTGAATTATACAAGGGGGGAGAGAGAGGGCGTACCTCTTCCTCCACAGTAGCCGAGGTCCCTGGCGGAACTACTGGTGTCCCCTGCTGTGCTTGCTGCTTTAATTGCTCCTGAAGTCGTTTGATTAAATCATCTTTTTGTTGTTTTTCCTCTTCGGCCTTAGCAATAGTTGCTTGAAGTTTCATTAATTCTTGGGCCACAATGTTCATTTGCTCTGTGTCTTCCTTGCACTGTCGCAGGTAGTTATTTTCTGCTTTTTTCCATTTTGTTCTGAGGGCTGCTGTGTCCTCCATATACCTCTTTTCCCAATCCGTTATGACTGCTTGCTCCAGCCTGAGCTGATCTTGTAATTTAGTGATCTGATCTTCCAGGTCTTTGACATTCCTTTGTGGGTCATCAGCAATTGCCAGTGGCTGATCACTAATGAGAGCTGTCATTAGCTCTTTATTTCTTTGTCGCATGTTGTCAGCTTCCTCCATACTGGCCTTGAGCTGAGACTCTAATATTTTGCTGCGTGCTTGAAGGCGTGTCTTCTCAGTCTCGCTCATCTCTAATTTCTTTGTTAGTTCCACGACTTGGTCTTTCAATTTTGTCTGCTCTGTTTCTAACATACTGTTTTGTGTTTTGACCTCTTGAAGTTCCATTTCTTTGTTCAGAGCTTGTTCTTGCACTATGGATAGTTCTTCAGAAAGCTCCTTGCCCGTTTTTTCAAGCTCTTTCTTTTCTTGCATGGCTTGGTCGTAATCTTCATCAGCATCAAGCATTAACTGTTGTGTATCTAAAGCCGTTCTAATCATATCTTGTACAACAGGCTTGAGCTGAGCGATGTCTACATTTAGCCATGTCTTTGCGATTGCTGGAGTCTCTCCCGTTTGCACATCTTTGCCTTCTGCCACCTGGAGTGTCTCATTGTGTGGCTGCCTAACTTGTAGTTGTATCTTGGGTTCCTCATCATCGTCTTTGGCTTTCTTCTTTTTAGTAGCACTCCCCTGAAACGTGACATCCATTGGGGAAGGTTCTGCTACAACCCTGATAGGTGTGAATGGTTCCTCCGTTTCTATATCCTGATCTTCATTTTCCTTTTCCGCAATCTCCTCATCGATCGTTGCGCTGGTGGTTTTCTGATTCATTTTTATATCTTGATCAATCGATTTGGGACATTCTGGTTCTTCACCATACTCCACTTCATTGAGTTCGTTCCATTGCCCATCATCTTTTGATTCGCTTTGAAGCTCCACATCTAACAAGGATGTGTCCTTTTCTCCTTTGTCATGAGTAGATGAGCTGGAGTTGTCTAATCCGATTTCACGGTATCGGTGAACTTTAGTGAGTCTTCTTTTTGTTTTTGACTCCTGTTGTGATTGCTGATAGTGATGCCCTTGCACTGGTAAGTTGACTTGTCCCTCAGTATATTTGTGCGTCTCTTCAAGTGCTTTAGTCAACTCTTCTTCCGTAATTTGCTTCTGTCCTGCAAGTGTCACTTTTGGAAGTACATGGACTCTTTTTTTCATAGGTATTCCTTCTTCATCTGTCTTGACTTCTCTTAGTCTTTTGGTGCCTCTCATTCTTGGCTGAGAGCTAGTTCCTGCCTCTTCCATACCTGTAGCACTTTTCTTCTTCTTGGGAACTGAGGCGGATTTCACATATGTAGCTAGCCCTTCTGAGGTTGGCATCTCTCTTAAACAATTCTTCATGTCCAAAGCTTCATAGATCAATAGTGTCAAGGCTGAACTGCCATTCAAGAATTTCTTCTGGCCCCATTTCTTTTGGGCTTCAAACAATCGTTCTTGTACATAACCTGTGAGATTCACTTTGTTTCCTATCTGTCTCATGGCATGCGATAGTAGTTGGACGACTATCTTTTGAGGTGCAGTGTACCTGTGCATACTTGGAAAACAGAAGTGTTGATGCACCAGCCGTACAGCATCTTCAATATCTATTCTGTTAATTTCCAGGAATGATTTTTTCTTGGGGTCATGGCATTCCTCTTTGACATTAGTAATTCCTTCTTGATTCCATCCAAAGGCTTTATTGATCAATTCCTGAGTGAATTGAATTGTCTTCCATGTGCCCACCTTGTCCAATACCTTTGCTTCTGGAACCGAAATCTTCGTAGCAGCCGGCTGCATAGTATTCATTACCTGCGTACATCTTTGGAAATCAGGTACGCATATAGGTATCTTCAAAAATGCTTCAATTCCAGCTTGAGTCCATACTTCCTCGATATGTGGTAACCCTTGTATTATAGTCTTGAAATCTTGGGACATGATAGGGAAATAATGATCTCTGTCCATAATCTTGATGGTTGCCATAAAGAGAAGTTCCGAGATAGGTTGGTCATCACGAAACCAATGTCCTCTGACTTTTGTTATTGACCCCGATGGAAGAAGTGGCACTTCTTCCTGCTGCGTAGCTTCTGAGTCAGAAGATGTCATCTGCACTCAATATAGAGTATGAATTAGTATCCGTATGTTTCAGAAATCCTCCTCCATATGTTGATTAATAATCCGATGTTGCTTCGAGTGCATGGTGCCGTCCCTTTCCCGTGGGTGTGAGAAAGGTAATACCTGAATTTTTCATGTATTTTTATATTTATATATATATATATATATATATATATATTTTTTTTTTTTTTTTTGCTGAAAAGAAAACATAAAAGTTAGTCCATAGCCGAAGCGGTTAATAAAAATTTTTCTCTTTTTGGAGTAATATCTTTATGTATGTACAAGTGTTTTCCTATTTCCAAAGGGAAAATGTGCGTAACTATCCGGAAGTAGAAGAAAGACGTGCCGAATGCTTGACCTTGTAATGTGGCCCTATCATGCATACTTTGGATCTCGACAATTCCTCATGTGTGCAATTGGAAGTAGTTCCTTGATGTATGCAGCTTGTCTTGTCTTTCGGCACCCAAACTTGCTTCAGTTGGATGGAATGTACTGTATTCTCCACCTTTTTTATGAATGTGGTTCTTCTTCGGTAGTTCGTCTGCTTATTCTGTTTTGGGAATCTCAAGTTGGTTTGTATTGCATCTGTAGATTCCTTCTTCCTCCAATATGTCCTCTTTCTTGTCTGATGTGTCTATTGACCATTTTGATGGTGATAGCCCTTCTGAGGATGTTCCTTGGTTGGGATGGTCGTCCTTGGAGTATATGACTTGGGGATCCATATTTTCGTTCGATCAGGTTGTGCAGTTATCAGTTTCTTTGGGATCCACATGCTATTGAGTCGTGGTTGACTGAAGTGTTCGACATTCTTTATCTTCTTATTCGATTGGATACGCTGATGTCGAAGACTTTTCTGTTGCTGAAGGTATGCCTTCTTTTGATCCTTCCTTATCCAAGCTAGTGAAGAATGTGGAATAGGGTACACCTTCATGGGTGTAGACTTCAATTCTTGCAGAGGAATATTCTCTCTTGCGCCTTGTGGTTCTCTGGGCTGGATTTCAAGTTCTTGTGCACTCTTGTGACTCTCTATACTCAAAGATGGAGTGCACACGGGACTCACGGTATTTTCACATGAAGTACTTGACGATGGGGTTTCTATAGTGCTAGTGAACATACAATCCTGACTTTGTTCATTGTGATGAACTTCTGGCTCCATATTAGTGGTTTTGTGTGGTCGTTCGTCTAGCAAACTAAATACCTCACGAGGCCCTATTCTGGCAGATATGTATCCTAAAGCCAATTGAATGGTTACCTCATATTCATAGATCCAATCTTGTCCTAACACCACATCTTCAAGCAGATCCTGGTCCTGACACACTAAGAGTCTCTGCTCCATAGTGTTGTTCCCCATATGTAAAGGTAAAGTAATCTCACCTGTGCATTGAGTAATTTTTCCTCCTATTCCAATTAGCTGTGCCTTCGATGGCCGTAACTCCTCGTTAAGTTTCTGAGACAAAGAAAACCGGATGCAGCTTATGGCTGCTCCTGTGTCTATGAGAGCATCCACTAAGTGGTACTCTTTTCGTCCTGCTCCCAGATTCAAATAAGGTTGTCTTCTTTGTTGTCCGGAGTTCTCAGTGGCTCTAAAATTAGCCATTGGGATGAGTTCTTCTCCTACTCGATATCTCTCGTCTCTTTCTCTCATCCACTCTTTCCGTTTTCTGATGCGTTCTAGGGCTTCCTGTCTCGCTTCTTCTCGTATTCGTTCTTTTTCCTTTTTCCTACTTTGAGCTCCTAATAGCCGTGCTAGCATTTGATCAGTCAAAGGCTCCATGAATCTTTTCACTCTGCATCCACTGATGTAGTTGGGAAGAATGTCTCCGTCTAGTGTGGCGAGATTGACTGCACCACTAGTAGAGATTCGATTTATAATCATGGGTCCATATCCGTGTTTTTGGAGCTTTTTTGCATGTTGTTTGAGGGTGTATACTAGGACTAAGTCGCCTTCTTTTAGTCCCTTATCTTTTATATGTGCATCATAATAAGCCTTTTGTCTCCGTTTAGCGGCATAAATGCCTGCTACCGCTTGCAATCTAGTCTCGTGCAGCTTTTCGATTTGATCTAATTGCTGAGACAATTCATGACCATTCCACTCATATTGCTGGGCCACTTTCAATGTAGGTACTAGGAAGTCAATTGGCAAAATTGCATTCTGCCCATACACTAGGTTGAAAGGTGTAGTTCCAATGGCCGTTTTATATGCCACACGGAAGGCCCAAATTGCGTGATGCAATTGTTTGTCCCAATCTGACCTTCCATTATTGACAATTTTTGTCAATACAGTACATAGTACCTTGTTGGAACTTTCAGCTTGTCCGTTAGCTTGAGGGTGGTATGGGGCTGATTTTTTATGAATCACAAGAAAGTCATTCATTAGCGACTCAATGACCTCGTTTAGGAAATGCGTTCCTCGATCACTCACTATCTCAATCGGTAGTCCAAAGCGTGTGAAGATGTGCTCAAAGAGAAATTTTGCTGTGGTTTGAGCATCATTCTTTCTAGTGGCTTTTGCTTCTACCCACTTGGTCAAGTAGTCGGTGGCTACTATGATGTATTCAGCATGTGATCCTTTGGCTGGTGGATTGATAGGTCCTATGAAGTCAATACCCCACTTGGTAAATGCTCTTGCACAAACCATGGGTCTTAAAGGCATGTCGTCTCTTCGAATGGGATATTTAGCCCTCTGGCATGTCTCGCAGCTTCTCACATATGTTTCCGCATCCATATGTAGAGTTGGCCACCACAAGCCTGCAAAGAGAATCATCTTGACCGTTCTGTCTGCTGAAAAATGTCCTCCCGCAGCTCCTGCATGTGCCATTTCTAAGACAGAGAGATATTCATTTTCATGAATACACATTCTTAGTTGGTTATCCTTTCCGCGTTTAAAGAGTTGTTTCCCTATGATGGCGTAATCCTTACTCTGTTCTTCAAGAGCGCGTTTCCTTGCTAAGGTAGCTCCATCAGGGTACTCTCGAGTTTTTAAGAACTTTACCAGAGGCATACTCCACCTTGGTGCCACTGTAGAATAGCATAATGTAGAGTTCTCGTCTGGGATTTGTTCTTGACAGGTTTGACAGGTTGACACATGGTTATGTGCATCTCGTTGCATGGTTGGCCAATATATGCCAAATCTCTTGAGTGTTTGCCACGTTCCATTTGCATTCAAATGAGTGTCCCATTGGTTTATGTGTGCTTTCTGAAGCCACATTTCTTGTTCCCCTTCTTCCACGCATCTCATCAGCAGTCCGCTTGAATCCTGGTGGTACAAACTTCCAGCAATAATGTGAAGGTTTTTAGTCCTCCAAAGATCTTGCTTTTGGTTTGGTGTGATCCCATCTTTAGGTCCAAGTGTAAGTATCGGGATCAATTTTTCGGCCCATTGAGGACTTACTTCCAGGTTAAAAAGATAGGTATCTGCCAGATCATCGGGAACTCCTATGGGTGGTTCTCCATGGGTCATGCGAGATAAGTGGTCTGCCCTTATGTGTGTGTTTCCTTTCTTGACTATTACTTCAAAATCAAATTCCATTAGCAATAAAAACCATCGTACTAGTCGTCCTGTATTGCAAGGCTTGTTGACTAAGTACAGTAGAGCTTGATGATCAATGAAGAATTTGAATTTGTTTGCCAGTAAGTAATGTCTGAATTTCTTGACTGCGTATACCATACCTAGGCCTTCTCTCTCCGTAGTAGTATAATTGCGTTCCGCTTGATTTAACTGTCTACTGGCATAGGCTATAGGGTGGTCTAATTTACCTGCATCAGCTGGTTGAGCTAGGATGCAACCAATGGCAAACTTGGAAGCATCAACATGAATATGAAACGGTTTATTCCAGTTAGGGACTCGAAGAATGGGTGCTGAACTCAATCGATTCTTCAACTCATTAAAAGCTTTTTCGCATTCTTCGGTCCAATTGAATAAGGTCAATAATGCATAAAGAGGTCTAGCAATTATGGCATACATATGTATGAATCTTCGATAGTAACCACAATGTCCCATAAATGCTTGAACTTCTTTAGCAGTTTTAGGTCTTGGTAAATCCAAAATGACTTTAATTTTGTCTTCATCTGTGGAAATTCCATTCTTAGAAACAATATGTCCTAAGATTTTCCCTTGTCGCACCATGAAGACACACTTTTCAGGATTGAGGCATACTCGATATTGTCGACATTTAGCCAAAATCTTTTCTAGTTCAGGGATGTGCTCTGATCGTATAGCTGAATATGTACACAGATCATCCACGTATACCTCCATGCTCTTCCTCAGAAATTCCTTGAACACATGACACATCAATCTTTGGAATGTAGCTGGGGCATTCGTTAAACCAAAAGGCATGACTCTAAAGGCGTATACTCCCCATTCAGTGGCAAATGCAGTCTTATGTTGGTCCTCAGGAGCAATGGCTACCTGATTATACCCTGAAAAGCCATCCAGAAAACTATAGACTTCCTTCCCTGCTACCCTTTCCAAGAGATGATCAGTGATTGGTAGGGGATAGCTATCCCTTATGGTTGCAGCGTTCACTTTTTTCAAATTGATGCACACTCTTAACTTCCCATTCTTCTTTGGGACAACCACCAAGGGTGACACCCATTCCGTGTGCTCAATTTCGTAGATGAATCCAGCATCTAATAACTTATCTATTTCTTCTTTTATCTTGGCTGAATACACATCATTATAAGTATATGGTCTCTGTTTCGAAGGTTTGGCCTCAGATGTCATGGGGATTCTATGCGCACATATAGATGGATCTACTCCTTTTAAGTCCTTATAAGTCCAAGCAAAGACATCCCGGTATTCTCTTATGAGTCGAATTAACTCTTGTTCTTCTTCCGCTGAGACATCCTGTCCTATGAAGGTACAACGTTCCTCTCCTCCTTCCATAGTTACCACTATTTTCTTGGTTTGTTCCTTATTATCATATGCTATTCCAGGTTGTGCTTCTCTTTTAGGCATTTGAATAGCAATTTTCCTCTCCTCCACTTCATATTTTTTAAAATGAGCTGGTACCTCAAATTGGTCTTGGGGTTTGTTTTCTTCATCTTCTAACTCCCTTTCAACTTCTAATTCTTCTTTTTGTGTGAGTTCCTTATGTCTTTCATTGGCAGTGATATCCATGTTGGTGGTACTAATCCCTAGATCCATGGGTTCTGGTTCCATTTCGATGCTCTCGTAGTCCTCCTTCCAGTCTTTCTCGATCACTTCTCCTTCTTCTGCCTCCTGAAGGACTACCATATACAGACTAACATCATAACCCTCCTCGTCAATACATTCGTTCACGGTTACTACTTCTTCGTTTACACAGACATCGAGGGTAGCTAAGATTTCCATCCAACCGTGAGGCTCGAATTCCTCATCCGGAAATACTTGTGGCATATAGGCCGGATCTTGTACCGATCTCACTATTCCTTGTTTCTGCTGCCAACTTTTTCCTCTCTCTTCTTCCTTCTTTGCAGCTTGACATATCCATAGATGAGTGTCCTCGTTCATCCAGGATTGATCACTAGAACCTGCACTATGAACAGATTGATCATCTTCCTCTTTATGGATTTGATTCCATTGTAGAGGTGGCACATCTTGATAAGTGTACGTATGTAGGTTTATCCTAGTGGTGGTTCCTGCGTGTTGTAGGTACACTGCATCTTTTCCCCAATCTTGTACGACCTTTAGCTGTCTCATGAATGGCCTTCCCAAGATCATTTCATAATTGCTTGGCCTTTCGAAGTGACAAATTGCTAAAGTATGTTCAAATTCTACTCCACACGTGGTGAAGACTACTCGTTCCAACAACCCTAAGGGTCTCTCCGTATGTCCATCTGCCATTTGAATTTTCATGCGTGTTGTTCTTAATGCTGGTTGTCCCCATTTCTCCCAAATTCCTTTGGTAGCAATGCCGACACCAGCTCCTGAATCTAGTATGGCTTTGGTAGTGTAACCCCTATAGGTGATTGGAAGGCATGTATTTCCTTCATCTCCTTTGCTAAAGTCTCCTACCTTATCCACTGGAATTCTCATCGTTTTCACTTCGTCAGCTACTTCTTTCTTTTCCTCCTTGACGTCCCATTGATTGATCAATTTCTCTTTTAATTGTGGTCTTACCTTTAATAGTTCCTCGAATGTTAGGGTACATGGGATTTTCACCTCTCTAAGACGTTGTATGATCTCCGATGTTTGAACTGATGGATTCGTTTCTCCTCTCGTTATTGATGGAATGCGATACAATTCTGAGTTGTGCTCATACTCCCCGGTGTAGTTGGGTAGTTCCTTTACATCTTCCTCTTCTTTGTCACTTGCATCCATTGGAAAAATTTCGTCTGAATTGAGTTCAGGTATTGAACCTTCTATTTCGTTTTCTGCTTCTAATTCTTCAAAGGGCGGTTCCATTCCTTCTACCTTTTTCCATTTGTCCTCTTGAACTCGTGCCCATAGATCCGTCGTCCAGTCTCCTTCTATTTCAGGGACTATGGATCCTTCCTTTCTCTCAATATCAATTTCATCATTCAGAGGTCTATTTACTTCAGGCTTTTCCTGAGTGTTTAGGCACTCTTGGAATTTTTCTTCGGAAATTCGGTTGTTTGGTAAAGGTGATGCGGGTTTTTCTAATGTCTGTTGGGCAACTTCTATCAATTTTTTGCAGATTTCCAGTCTTTCTTTCTCTAAGTCGCCTCTCGGATACTCTCTCTCATGTTGTTCTATGGTAGGTCCTGCTTTTATTCTCGCCTTGTATGCCTGAATCCACATGGCTAATTCTTCATGCATTGGGTCTGTTAATACTGATCCTACCTCCTCACTTTTATTCTCATTTTTATTTTCTTCTTCCACTTGCGGTTCTTCTGTTGATTTCTGTTTACTCTTTTCATTTTCCTTCTTTTGCAATAACTTTTTTTCTTTTATCCTGTCTCTCCGGTTCTTCCATCTTTGTGATCTTTTACTGGCAATACTTCTCTCTGCTTCTTCGGAGTCTTCCACTCTGTGAGGGATGGGTGTATTTCCTTCTTTGTCACTTTGATTATTTCCGTCTGTTTTATCAGGGTTCTCTCTAGCCTTTGCTCTTGTTATGGCTTTTAAAGGTATAGTGTACTCTTTGTCGCTCCCTGATGAATCAATCACTTCTATCACATTAATCTGCACATTAGATGTGACTTTGTTGGGGTTCTTAGGACAATCTCTGAAAAGATGCTCCTTACCACAATCGCTACAGTAGCCTTCCCAAATTCGTTGTGGTGGTGGTGGGTTTGGTAATGTACATTCCCTAATATAGTGGTCACCTCCACATCTGTAGCATGGTCCTCTGGGTACAGGCTGTCTATTCATTGGTCGAGGTGGCATGGTTGCTCTAGGAGCAGTGTACATTAAGGGCACATAATCTTGCTCGTGTGCGTATGAACTGTCCGGTATTTCCAAGCCATAAGCATATGGGTCATACTGTTGCCCATATTCTGTCATCGCGCTTTCATAACCAGGGTATGTTCCTTGACTAGGTTCGTAAAATGAGTCATATGGTTCACTACTAGTCAAAGGTGTGGCTGGCACTATAGCCCTCTCTAGATTTTCTTCTGGTTGTGCCAACTTGACTGGGACAACGTTCTGAGGGTGGGGCGGTTGTTGTCCTAGTACTGGTTGTGGTTGCGTATATCCCTGATATGCGTATTGTCGTGGTACTGGTGCCTGCGGCTGATAAGAGGGATATCTAAAGGCTTCTCCTCCCTGCTGATTTTGCGGATATCCATATGGTCTCGCATAAGGCTGGGTGGGTCTGGTTTGCCTATTGTAAGGGCAGTTCTCGGTGCTATGGTTTGTGTATCTCTGCTCTATACTGCAATATTGTAGCGGTCCGGGGACAGAGGGTCTAGGATGAGCATAGGCAGGTGGTGGGACTACTCCCCTAGTACACAAATGAGAAGGATGATCTCCTCCGCACTGCATACATCTTCTAAGCATAGGCATTCTCATAGGATTGGTGGGATAATTCCTCTGTCCTTGAACACTCAGTTTTTTTACGACTAAATCTGCTATTTCCTCCACATTGTTTTTAGAGTTTGATGTGCTACTGGCTGATTCTTCGCTTTTCAAGCTACCTGGAGGTATTTTCAAGTCTTCTGCAAGGTTATCTTCTAGGTCTATACATTCCTTCATACATTCTTGCAACGTTTGAACTCTCTTTACATACACTAGTGACCTCAAGGTTCCGTTCAACAGTCCTTCTAAGAACAATGATACCATTTTGTTTTGCATTGGTCTCTCTTCTACGGGACATCTATCCACATACTGCTTGAATCTCCTTGCTGCCAGTCTTACTGACTCGGTAGGGACTTGTTTGAAGCTGTGGATTAATGACGAAGAATTGTTTTTAATTCCAGATTTGGTAAATTCTTCTATCATTTCTTGATACACCTGATCCATGTTCTGAAAGGTATTTGGATCCAACGGCTGAAACCAGGCCAAAGCTGTGTCTGACAAGGTAAGGCCAAAAGATTCATATTGAATCATGAAGTCATCTACCTGCTCGGCTCTAACTACTTGTTTAAATTCGGCTATGTGATTATAGGGTTCACTAGAGCCATCATAATGATTCCTCATGCACTTGGCCACTTGAATCGGCCTTAGTCTCCTTCCTGCTTCAGGTTGTCTAGGCATTACAGGGTAATTGGGTCTTCCTATTGGTATGCCTGGTCCTCGTACTACCTGTGGTCTGACTGGAGCATGAACTCCATGCCTTAGGTCAATGGCTGGTTGTGGCCGGTAGTTAGGATCAGTGGCAGGCATAGCGAATTGTACATGTGGTCTGATGGGAATCTGTGCTTGTTGAGTTTGTTTTGTTTGTCCCGATTGTTGAATTGAATCATTTCGAGAAGTTCCATGTGGATTCCGTGAAGTTGTGGCTTGGTCCCTGGGGGGGAACACTGGGATGTTCTGATATTTCAGCTCAGCTCTCTCTAATTCAGTGACTGGCCAATACCTTCTGTGATTTTTGTCCAAATATGTGATGATGGTGGAGAATTCAGGATCTTGTAACTCATAGATGGTAACTGGATTAGGAGCAGCTTCCCATATAGAGGAATGGGCTCTGAGCAAATGCTCCATTCCATTGATCAAATATACATCTATTAGAGTGTCATCCTGGGGAACTAGGTCTCCTCTCCAAAGTTTAGTAATTGTTGATCTCCCTCTAGGAGTAGTTACTTGTTCTTCAGTTCCATATCCATTTAAGCTCGAAGCATTATTTTCCTCACCACGCTCATTAATGAATTCAGGGTGTTCTGTGACCATGTATTGAATGTCTTGTTTATCCATGTACAGTCCTCCTATGTACTTAACTGCTGGTCTTGGCACTATGTAGGCCTCTGAAGCCTTCCTCAGTCTGGCCACTGATCTGTTTAGACCATCCAAATAGATAGGGATCTCATTGTGGTTGGTGCTCACATACTCTAAGGAAGTTCTGTATTCGCCCTCAATGATGGACATCTGGCCAATCATGGGCACAGTGTTTTGCATATCCTCTGAAGTCATGGGGATTTCTCCTTCTGACTCACTGGAGGTCTCAGAATAGTGTGAACGGTTACTCGGTTCAGCTACACTCCCTACGGAAGAAATTACACTTCTTCGGCTTCCTAGGGTTCTTCCTGATCTCAGGTTCATTCACTTAAGAGCTCTGATCAAATCTGGTCCTACTCTAGCCTTTAGAATTCTAAGTTATGCCTTAGAAGTCTAGGAAAAATTGGCTGGAAAATGACTGAAGGAAAACTTCAAGTCACGATACTTGACTCTCACGATCTCTGAGGAAACGATCGCTGACTGGCACGATACTTGGACGAAACGATCGCTGGAAAATGATCTCCGCCCAGGCGATACTTGATGGACACGATACACGATACCTGAGTTTGAAACGATACTCGATACCTGAGTTTGAAACGATACTCGATACCTGAGTTCAGACGATACACAATACACGATACTTCCCCAAACGATCTTTGGCTAAACGATCTCTGGACTCCACGATCTTTGGTCAACACGATACTCGATCGACGATACTTGGCTCAAAACGATACGCGATCGCTAGTAAGTATCGCGATCTCTGAGACACGATACTTGACCGAAACGATACACGATCTTTGTCAATACGATACTTGGTCAAACGATACACGATACTTCACAAGTATCGCGATCTTCAGGCCACGATACACGATATTTCACTTAGACGATACTTGCCACTGACGATACACGATCTCTAACGTAACGATCTTTGGCAAACGATCGCTGACCGCACGATACACGATACTTGCTAGGTATCGCGATCGCTGAAGACCAGACGATACCGATACTTGGACAAACGATATCTCACCGAAACGATACCGATCTTTGACCCCAACGATCGACGATCTTTGACAAGTATCGCGATCTCTGGAACACGATACTTGAGCCAACAATACACGATCTTTGAGCTCAAACGATCTCTGATCGAGACGATACCGATATTTGGGAAATATCGCGATACTCGACCACAGGAGTTCCACGATACTTGACAAGTATCGCGATACTCGACCGCGGGAGCAAAGACGATACTTGACCCAATTTCAATTTTTTGCAGATCTTTTTTGTGATTTGATGTTTCCCCCTTGCTCAACTAGCTCTTCTCTCTTACCCTTACCCACTGTATCCATCAACAAACGACTTTTAACCCCCTGAAAGCCCAAATGACACTCAGCGCAGATCGTTTTTTCCTTTCCTAGGTTGAAATGCTGGAAATTTTTGAGCAAACAGGTGGTTTAGTTTACCTTGGTATCACTTATGATCTCTTGGTCAAACTCTCTTGCACTGAACTCTTCTCTATTGCTTGTTTTCCTCGCCACGATCGCTGCAAACTCACACGATACCCGACTGCTCTCTCCACGATACTTGTTCAACAAGTGAATTGAAAAATGAAACTTTTTTGACTTTTATACTTGGAAATTCCTAGCTTACAAAAAAGGAAAAATTTTTTGAACAACACTAAAGCCTACTCTACTCTCCACTCACTCCTACTCTACTTCTTCTACTCTCTTCCCTAATCTATCAACTCACTACACACACTCCAAGAATGAGAAGTAGCAAGTGCGGCTGAAAATGACTTACCAAAGAAGAGAAGATTTCCGCTCCTCCACGTTCTTCAAATCAAAAAGCTACTTACCATCACGCGAATGCCTCGGTTTGATTCGTCACTCCCCGGCAACGGCGCCAAAAAGTGTGTTGACCTAAGCTTCAACTTAGGGACTTGCGGAGAAAGAGACTATACCTCAATCCCCTCACAAGTGCATATAGTGGGGATACACGCTTTTAATTATCAATCCAAAGAGTATACTAACCTAGCCGAGTGTATGAAGACATGCAATCACGTGATGGTCAATGCAAATGAACTACTCAAGAATGAAAATGAGGTAAATGCTTATCCTAACAAGCTTCAACAGTAGGTCAAGATGAAACGATACTTGGTGCAGCAGCTGTCAGTATTTTGGACTTTTCTCCCAGCTCTGAACTCCAAATATAGAGAATAGCATATGCGTTTCGAAGCTCTCGAGAAGACGCATCCAATGGCAGTGGTTTCACCCAATTCCGACGCTCCTACTTCAAGTTATGAGGGAAATACTGAGTCGCGGAAATACTTTCCTACACTTCAGCACTTCCTACACTTCGCACACACCTTTCCTACAGCAAAGAAACACTCTCAAGGATAGACAACACTCACAAGCACTCTTTCCAAGCAATACACATGCATACAAGCTCGCGAAGAAGAAGATGAAGAGGGAAGAAGACACAAATTCGAATTTCTGTGCTCTCCATTCTCACAATGGAAAAAAGTTCTTTACAAAGAGTCACATTTGACTTATATACTAGTGCCCTAAAAATAGTCCTTTCACACAAGTGACCGGCACTTTATTCACTAAAAGCTAATTTCCTACTATTTTACATGGGTAAGCTTCTATTCTTCTGTGGGAATGCATCTAGAGGACTCCTCTAGTGCCTTTACAAAGGGAAATATATTACAAGGATGAATATGTTACAAAAATATGTGGTCCAAATCGGAAAAATTTTGGGGCCCGTCTTTTTTTTTCTGCTTTGTGCGCTCTTTAGCTCTGCAACACTAATGTATGCCCGATGCAGAACCAAAACATGAGAGAAATGAATGCTCCATATTGCACTATTGAGAGAAAATACACAAACCATGTGACTCAAGATTATCCCTATAGTAGGAACGTTGTTAAAAAAACTTATCAGCAAGCTTACCAACATGGTAGGTACCAGAACCAATACCAACAACCGTATTATAGACCACAATAGCAATATCAACCTCAGTACCAAAAGCGATATCATGCACCATATAGGCCACAACCAGTCCTAGGAAACCAACCGCCAGCTCCTTCCAACGTGATTCCAGTTAAGTATGCAGTGGCAGAGGAGAACCCGAATAAGGCATTGGTACCAATGACCCCTTTAGTCTCAAAAAATGACCATCATGATCAAAATTCTGACTAGTCCTATGAAGATAGTCCACAAGCTTATTACACAGAGTCACTAGAGCATAGTGAGGATCATTCCTATCCATACGAGCCACCACTTATGGAAAAAAACTGGGAGCCAAAATACTCCAATGTCATGTATACGAATCCTAACTTCGGGCCCCAATTGAGACAAATGAGACCACAAGCTCCTAGAGGACCATGTTTTAGATGTGATGGTGACCATTTCATTCGTGAATGCCCCCATCCACCAACTCCAAGACAAGGAAAGACCATCACAATAAAAACCTTTTGCCCTGAGTGTGGCAAAGAACATCTCTCAATAGATTGTCCAAGGAATCCCTCTAGTACGCATAAGGTTACACCAATTAATGCGGTAGGCTTAGTGATGGATTCAAGTTCAAGTAGCAGTAATGTGGCTCCTATACAAGTAGTCCCTAGAGCACAAACCTTAAAACAAGATAAGCCAGCTGAACAATCAGAGTCAAGTGAATCAGGAGAGCCTAGTAAGAGGAAAACATGGACATGGAAGGATACTAGAGAGAAAGCCAATCGCAAGTGGAATAGAAAGATGTATGAACTAGAAGAAAGTTTTAGAGATGCAAAAAGAAAAATAGAAGATATTGCCTCATAGAATCCCTCACATGTCAAAACTCCATCCCCACCACCTCATCCCACCCCAACACCCATTGTAAATAGACAATAACCAGGTTCTATTCTTGCATATCCAACCCCAAAAGGCTTTGACATGATGTTCAAGGCCTACCAGGCTCAACTTCAAGAAGGGCCAATAGTTCCAAACCTAGACAAGAGCTACCCTAGAGAAGATTTGGAGATTGAACGAACAAAGATGTGCATAAAAATGGTAGAACTAGCTCAAGCTATGCTAGAGACTAGTTAGTTGTTCAATCAGACAAATTCTATTAAACCAGGTTTGCATTTCTAGGGCTTACTAGAAAGATTAGAGAAATCGGTAAACAAACCACATGTTTCTTTACCTCCGCAAGCTCAACCAGTTGTTGAAAGAGAAAGCTCACCACCAACAAAAGCTTATGTTCCTGATTCCATAGATGATGGAGCACCTCTTTCAATTCAACAGTACTCTCAAGAGTTCTTACGGGAAATACGAGAAGAGAAATGGACCAAGGAGAAGGGTAATCCTCCTCCTATTTTTTATATTGATGACCTTCATGATCAGTTTCCCCAAGACATTCCCTCTATTTATGGAGACCAAGCAGAGGAACACGGAGATGAAACATTAGATTTTGAATCTAAGTCTTTACAAGAGTTGCCACAATTTACAAGCCCATGGGAATCTGAATCCCTTCAGATCAGAGCTCCCACAATATTGATAAGAAATGAAGACTCAATGGTTCCAAGAAACATTGAAGTTCTGAAGAACACTAAGGTACAGTGTCATCTCACCTTAGAAGAGCTGCTCAAGGTAAAACCTGAGTTATGGAAACATGTGGCGAGTCAAGTTCCAAAACTTGGTTCCAATATGTCTAAAGCAGGCTTTAAGCAAAAATTACTAGAGATACCTCTAGACAAAATAGGGGACATGAGCGAAGGTGAAGAAGGTGATACTTATCTCCCGATCACCTACCAAGGTTACAAAACCAAAGCGATCGTAGATTCAGGTGTTGGTGTTGCTATTGCAACCACCTCCTTGTGGAAGCAATGGGATAAACTCATATTAAGACCAATGAGAATGAAGCTTTAGATGGCTGATGGCCATGTTGAAAGACCTCGAGGATTGCTAGAAGGGATAACTTTAACCACTTGTGGGGTAGAGTTTGAACACACCTTTGTTATATGTGACTTTGGCAAAAATAATGTCTATAAGATGATTCTAGGAAGACCCTTCCTACGACAAGTCCAAATAGTACACGATTGGGGAACCAATTCCTTGTACTTGCAGCACTTAGGGGTCACAACCAAGGTCAATCTACAAGATTATACCTTCAGAGATGTACCACCCCTACATTGGAATCCTATCCACAAGGCACTAGAAGATTCAATCTCTGTGCATTCAGGAAGTTCTTTTGATCCATCATGGATGCATGAAGATACTCACTTGTGGATGTGCAAAGTCCCAGAGGAAGAGGAAAGATGCTTAAAGGCGAGAGAAGATGGAACTTCTCAAGGAGATAGACTAGTTAGAGACCCATCCTACACACCGATGATCTTTCCAGATGAGGAATTTGAGCCTCATGGCTGGGCGAAAATCTTAGCCACCATGGGCATTGCTGCGAATGAAGAACAATGGACACCTCATTGTGATGAGGAGGATTATGATATCTCTATGTTCATGTGTGAGACCTTGTTAGAAGAGTGTGACCGTAGTGATGTCATAAGAGAAGAAGAAGATAGCGATGATCTAGAGTCCATTGTGATGGATAGTTGCTTTCACTCGGAAGAGCAATATCTAGAAAATGTAGGAGTATTTACCCAAAAAGAAGAATAACCCATCACAAGCATCAAAACTATAAATTCAAAGGAAGGAAGTGAAGGTAGTCAAAAGAAAAAGAAAAGAAAAGCATTGAAACAAGAGGAAGAGGAATCATTGTTTGAAGTACTAGAGAATTTCAAGAAGCATGAAGTTGCAGACCGAAAAATTTTGGTATGAACGCCTAAGAGAGAGGCCATCATAGGAGAAGCATATGATAATAAAGAAAAGAACAAAAAAATTGTTGTAACCATTGAAGAGAACGAAGAGTGTTGTACGTACATAGGAGAAGACCTAAGTGCAGAAGAAGAAGCAAAGCTTGTAGCTCTATTAAGGGAATACAAGGATGTGTTTGTGTGCCACTATAGAGACTTGAAGGGAGTAGATCTGAAGATATGCTCTCATACGATCCCCATGATAGCTAATGCCAAACCCACCAAACAGAAGCCCTACACATATAATGACACTTATGCAGCTAAAATAAAAGAAGAAATTGACTGGTTGATTGAAGCTAGATTTATCTATGAGATTAAGCATACTAAATGGGTGTCCCCCGTTGTGTTGGTGCCCAAGAAGAATGGAAAGTTTTGAGAATATGAGAGTGCATCTCCCTTTTGTATCATGAAGTCACTCTATTTCCATTACATTTCCTTGTATTTCCTTTGTATTTGGGTACCTTGCCATTTGCTTCTACCAGTTGTATTCATTCTCCTTTCAAGGGAATTATCCCACATGAGATGTATTTTGGAGAGCCCCTCACAAATCTATATAAGGAGGGCCTCTCCCCCATTTGTATTCGGTTAGAAGCTTGAGGAGCCTACTCCATGCTCTTGGCAAGATCATTTCTAATCCACATGAGTTTACCCATATCATGGTCTACTCATTTTGTGTCTCACACATTCTTTGTTTTGTGAGAGTACTTTACTTTTCATTTTCCTTCCACATGTGTACTCTCTACATGGTATCAGAGCGCTAGGTGGAGGTCTTGGTGGTGCATTTTGGTGGTCATTTTGGTGGTGGTGGTGCTTTATTTTGGTGGTGTGCTTTCTCCTCATTGAGAGAAGCCTTTTGCCATCAATTTTTGGGATTCATTTCGCCCATTTGCCCACCCTCCCACCCCTTCTGTTTCATCATTTTGCACCCTCTTTTTAACCCTATTTTCCACCCTCCCTTGTTTTTGACGATTGAGAATATTGTTGTGGTCTTCCAATGCCATTTGTAACATTTGTTTGGCACATCTATCATTAAAGTGGTTATAACCACTATCTATTAGTCTACCTCCATATTGAACGTAATTCTCTCCCGTTGGTCTTTGTTTTTTTTTACAATGCTTCATTACAAGTGAAGATTCAATTCTGATGTTGAGTACTCTTTTATACCGTAAAAATCAACACCATTTGGTTTATAGCAGAGGTCATACTTTCCTATCTCTAATGAGTGTGACTCCCTCATGCATTGGGTTTTGACATTGCCTCCTTTTACATTTGCACATATGTAGATGAGCATCCTAAGAGCGTTGTGAAATATCAATTGGCATTCATACAATCTGTATTTTTCCTATCGGTAAGCTTACAGTGTTGTTCATCTAACCAACAAGTGACTGGCAACCAGCAGCCTCTCATCTCTGGCGCATATCTATTCTCTGACGACAATATCTCTGTTCACTCTCGGTGTGCTTCAGCGAGTTCGTGCACTATTACTATCGCTTGTCTCTGTGGTGTGTGTGCGCATAAGCATTGAGTGGAGGAGAGAGTCGTAAGCTATTGTGCTGAAGGGTTGAATGAGAGATTATTCACTCTCCGTCACCATATGGCCACGTTAAGGAGCAGCAACAGAGAGCATTATCAGTTGATGTAAGTGATGGGGCAGTGACTTTTGCAAGAAAGGGAGGGGAGCGTTCTTTCTCTGTCCATCAGTACCTGGCTGAGCGAGCTTCGCTGGGAGAGAGGAGAAGAGAGCCTTGCCTGGCCCGCTTCCTCTCTGTAGCAGAAAGATAGAGAGAGAGAGAGAGGCAGGAATCTCTAGCACTTCCTCGCTTTCAGGCTAAAAACAGAGATCAAAAGATATAATATTCGCTCTTTGTAGCTGAAAATACTCGGAGTCTATCTCTTGGATGCACGCACGTCAGGGGAGAGAGAGAGAGAGAGTCTATGTCGCAACTCATCAGAAAAACTACCAATACTATGAGTGAGAGAGAGAATGTAAGTTAGCATTGTGAAGTCTTTCAGCAGCCTCATCTCTGTGTTACTCTACAGCAGCCTCTTCTCTGTGTTGTTCGGGACTTATGCCAGCTCGATGACTGGAGTCTGGAATGATGTGGGCGGGCACCGGTCTTGCTAAGGACAACAGCGCTTTCTGTCTTGCTTACTCAGAGACGGCAAGATATCAAAGGGGTTCCGGAATCCGCTCATCTGAAGCGTGAGAAAGAAATGCTCTGTGAGCAACTGAGTGGCCACTGCTCATTGCACTATTCTGTCAGAGGGATTCTGAAAATGAGATACGATTCCGTAAGAATCGGATGCACTTTGAATGCTCCAAAGGACCGGAAGGGATGAGTGAATATAGGACATTTGGACGTGGCAAATTGGCAATCGTAGAGCAACCTAGCAATTCTGCGCTCCATGATCCATCCCAAGGCTGCTACCAAGTCATCTTCAATGAGAAAGAGCATGATCTCTGACTAACGCAGTGCTGTCTTCATACCACCAGAACTGCCCCATCACGTAAGCTTCCATAATGGGATGCACACACGAGCATCTCAGATTTCTCTTGAGAGCGACTGACGATAAACAATTAATGTCATTCGGGACGTGGCAGATTTCTCTCAGCACGAAGTAAGAGACGGACAATTAACAGTCAGAGAATATGTGACCCTCCGAGCGTGATACATTAATCATCACTGATGTCAGCACCATGTGGTTCTTCAGATGGCATTAAGCTTCGCTGTCTTTACTCAGACTCAAGCATTGATTTTATCACAGAATATCATGAACTCACATTCACATTGAAACTTTAAATTTTATATTCAAATCCCCCTCGAAGTGAGGGGGACCTGTGTCTTCCTCCTTCCTTCTCGACTGGAGGTACTTGGGGTGGTCGCTGCTCAGAGATCTGCTCCCATGGCTCTGTTTGAAGCCTTGCACAATGGTCTGACAAAGTATGACAATGTTGTCGTTGAAGAAGGTCTTGGAAAAATGCTGCAAACTGATATTGAAGCTGGTGGTGTTGGCACCCCTGCTCTACCCCAAACCGTCAGCATGACGAGTAAGTTGCTATGCTCCAGTCCTCCTAAAGTTCCTGACGAAGCTGCTGTGGAGTTCGATCAATCGATACCGAGGTCCTATGCTGACACTGCTAGACAAGAAGGTCGCTATCCAGGTGATGTTTTTCCTTTGAACCTTTTACCTAGTTCTTCCCATGGTCCTCGGGCGATGGGAACAAGTTGCAATGCTGAGGAAGATAACCCGCACGTCCTCTGTGTCGACAGTGAAGATAGTGATAGCGAAGAAGAAACCATTGTTATTGATAGACTATCGTTGGATAATTGGCATGATCACCTTAGCAGTAGGGTTATTATTGGCTTGTGTCATGGTCCGCGACCCCCACAAGAAGTTCTAAAGTCCTGGCTTAAGAATAATTGGGAATCTAGAGGAGTTTTTGTTAAGCACGTTCAGTACTGTCCGAACAACTACCTCCTCTTCTTTTTTGAGGACGCCAACAGTGCTTTGCATGTTCTGATGGAAGTTCAATGGTTAATCCGTAATATCCCCATCTCTCTGTTTAAATGGCACCTAGGTTTCGATCCTAAGGGTCCTAAGCCAACTAAAATACCGGTTTGGGTTGAGTTCCCGGACCTCCCTCTGGAATTCTACCCATGGGTGGAAAAATTAGGGAATAAAGTGGGTCGGGTGCTTGGCCAAAGGACTAGGAATAACTTAATCAATCCCAAGTGGGATCCACAAATTCTTGTGGAAGTAGATGTTTCCCAAGTCATAAAAACCCATATTTCCATTAAAGACTCCTGTGGTCGTAAGCTGCATGTGCAAAAATCATGTATAGGAATCTGCCTAATGCTTGTTATAATTATTATAAGCAAGGGCACCTCATCAAAGAGTGCCCTCTCATCCTTAAATCTGAAGTCCAAGAAGAACCTCGTGATAAATCTCCAGTTCAAGTAACTGGCAATATTCCTAACCCATTGCAAAAAAATAATAATGTTAATAAATCAAAAAAGAAGTCCTTCAAGTCTGACAATTTGTTTAATATACTGCTGGACGACATTTCTAATCCCTTCGAGGATAAGGTTGGTCAAGTTTTGGAAAAAGAAGATTTGGATTGTGTTACTGATGGTTTTAATGTTAGTTCAGATGCTGATAAGGAAAACGTGGCTTCCTTTTCTAACAGATCCCAAGATCAGGGATGGAAGGTGGTGGGTAAGAAAAATAAAGTTATTGTGTCTTCTCAAAATACTGATAACATGATTAGTGCTATACAGGATTTTCAACCAGCCCAGATATCACCTCTCCTGGTTTCTCAGCCACAGCTGGTATCCCAAGAGATAAACATTATGGATCAAGAGAAACTTGACAATATGGAGGATGATATGGATGCTGATGAGGTAGTTCCCATGTCTCAAGAGCCAGAGATATCTAAAAAAGCTGTATTCACTCCTAAATCTAAAAGGAAGGAGGCCATTAGGTCTTCATTGGCTGTGCTTAAGCCCACTAAAAATAGCAGGAAGTAAAGTGTTGTTTTTCTGATCATTGTTATCTATGTCTGACATCTTCATTTGTTCTTACAACATAAAAGGTTTGACAAATCCGATTAGAGCTAAAGTTTTCAGTAATTGGCTGATTAACCTTCCTAAGCAGCCTGATATTATCTGCCTCCAGGAGTTGAAAGTGGGTGGTAACTCTCTTTTGTTCAATCTCAAGAGAGTGTCTGCTAGATTCAAATGGTTTGTCACTAATCATAATGCCGGTAAGGGTGGTTGTGCTATTGGTGTTTCTACTCACATCCTTCACTCGTTTATTGACTTTAAAAGTAGTATCACCAATCAATGGTGCTCTGTCTCCCTTGGGTACCCTTTTGATATTGCTATTGTCTCTGTGTATGCTACTAACAACGACTCTGTTCGTTCAGAGTGTTGGGGTGAGATCAAAGCTCTGCAAGGCCCTGTTATTGTTATTGGTGATTTTAATATGGTGACTGACATTAAAGATAGGTGGGAAGCTAAAGGGAGAGTGATCAAAGGGGTTGAAAAAGAGTCCTGGTTTAGTTTGTGTAACTCTCTTGAGCTTGCTGATATTTCCTCGTCTTCTGGGATGACTTGGTCCAACAAGCAGGTGGGTAAGGCCTACACTGCGGCTAGACTTGATAGATGCTATACCAGTATCCCTTTTATCCAAAACTGTTGGGACATTCGTGTCAACCTCGACCACTCCCTGCTTATGTCCGATCACAAGCCTCTTATGATTACCTTTAAAAAGGGGAACCTGAATATTAGGGCTGGTTGGCCCTATATTGACTATAACTATCTTAAGCTTCCTAGTATGGTGATGCAAACTAAAATGATATTTACCTTCAATTTTAAGAAGGAAAGCTCTCCTAGCAAAGCTTGGTTCAACTCTGTCAAAGATGTTCAGAAGTTGTTCTCTCATCTTAAATCTCTTGCCAAGCAAATTAGGGCTAGTCGTAGACAGGCCATTTCTGATAGGCTTGCCCTCCTTGATGCCAACTCCCAAGAATATCTTGATCTCTCCTTGAGGCTGTGCAAAGAGAGATATCTAGAAGCTAGCTATTCTCTTGCCTCATCTAAAGAATTTTGGAGTGAGAAGATAGATAGAAATAACAACTACATGTTCTCCATGATGAAAAAGCAAAAAGCTAGGGATTTTATCCCTCCTTTGAAAAGAAATTCTGGTGGTCATACTAATAATATTCAAGAGTCCTTGCAAGAGGCCAAGTGTTTCTTTATGAATCTTTTCTCTGCTTCTCCCAAGTGGGGGGAGGATATCCAGAGGGCCAGAGCTACCATTGCTTCAAAAAGGAAAAAAATGATTCCTAAAAGCCTGAGCTCCATTTTGGACCTGCCCCTCACTGCCGGTGAGATCAAAGAAACCATTCGTAAATTGAAACCATGCAAATCTCCGGGTATTGATGGTTTGCCAAATGAATTTTTCATGGTTTTGAATGACTTTCTCACTCCTTTTATTCTTTTGATTTGGGAAGAAGTTGTTGGTAAAGGGTATCTCCCTTCTCACATCAACACTAGAGTTATCAGGCTTATTCATAAGAGAGGTAACAAGGATGACCTCAACAATTGGAGGCCCATTACTTGTCTGAACACTATCTATAAAATTTTCTCCTCCACCATTGCTAGAAGATTGAGTCCTATGATGAGGTTTTTTATTCTGCCAGAACAGAAAGGCTTTATTAAAGGCAGGTATATCCTTGATGCCATCATTTCTTTATGGGAAGGTATGGACTATGCTCTGGATAGTGGGTAGGATTATTACTTTCTGAAAATTGACTTTGACAAAGCTTATGATAGAATTGAGTGGGATTTTGTCTTACAATTTCTGCATGACCTTGGGCTGGGCAGACGATTTATTAAATTTGTGGGCACTCTGTTTGGCAATGCCCATTCTAGGGTTGCCATTAATGGGCATCTCTCTGGGCCTTTCAAGCTCTCTAGATCCATAAGACAAGGATGTCCTCTAGCCCCCCTCCTGTTTGCTATTGACAGTGATGCCTTAGGTTGGTTAGTCAAGGATGCTTTGGAAAATGGTCACATCAAAGGCATTGATATTCCCAACTCCCCCTTCCCCCTCTATTTGCAAATGTTTGCTGATGACACTAATATTGTCCTTAAAGCTGACAATGATTCCTTGAAAGCTTTCCTTAACTGTTTGGATTTGTTGTGTACTGCTAGTGGTTCCAAGGTCAATTATAGTAAAATCGGGTTCAAATCCTCCTCCAATATCATTCCTAACTGCATTGTCAACCTTGGATGTGAGGTAATCAAGGAAGGTGAAGTTTTCAGATTACTTGGCATCCCTATGGGTTTCAACATTTCTATGGCTCAAAGGTGGGACTGGGTCTTAGATAAATTCAAAAAAAGCTTGTTTTTTTGGTATAATTCTCACAACTCCTTACCCCACAGATGCTTTCTTCTTAATAACTATGTTCTTCCTAAGTTGGTCTATTTCTTAGCTTGCTGGTCTCCCTCCAAAAAACAGATTCAGCAGGCTATTGCTTTGGCTAGAAGGTTCCTGTGGGGGGTAATGCTATCCTTCATAAAGTGACTAAAGTGTCTTGGGAAACCTGCTGTCTTCCTAAACATCAAGGGGGTCTGGGTATCTGTTGCCCTTCTAAAATGGCTGATAATCTGGCTGCCAAGTGGGTTTTAAGAAGCATCAATTCTTCTGACATCTGGGCTGTTCTTTTACAGAGAAACTTATCCAACTTCAGGTTTTCCAGCTACAAGTCTTGGAGGAGAATTAACATATGGGATATTATTGCTTCCCCCATTCCCATTACTCCTGTTGGTAGTCAGCTGGTCTGCAAAATCTGGAATGCTTGGTTCAAAGCAAAAAATTGTTCCTTCAACAACTTGAGAGTTTTGTACTCCTCTGGGATTTTTTTGCAGGAATCTATCTGGTTTGGTATGGCTTCCCAATATAAGTGGGAAGACTTGTCTATCAAAGAGCACAAATGTCATAAAGTTGGATTCAGTGCTTGGAGGGACCTCATGAGAAATGGGGAAGTTATCTCTGATCTTGAGCTCCAAAATATGTCTGATTTATCTGTTGCTTGTTTGCAGGTTCTTAAAACCCGTAAGATGTTGCTGGAAGAGAAGTTGAACAGAGGCATCATTTTGAAAGCAAGTCTTGCTGAGGTGGCTAGCTTCATCTACTCCAAATTCAAGAGGACTAAAGGCAATATGTCTCTGATTGTTGCTAAACTCAACAAAAGATGGTCTTGCAACTGGTCTTCCCATCAGTGGTCCTATAGGTTTAAAGCTCTGTGGGCCTTCCCAGATCAGTGTAAACACTCATTCCTTCAGTGGCTTATGATCTAGAATGGCTTGTGGATTGGCCCCAGAGTCAGGAAAGTTCAGATTAATGGAGGGTTGTGTACCTACTGTGGCAAGGTGGAAGATGTTAACCACTTATTCTTTGAATGCTCCCATGCCAAACACTTTTGGGCCATCGTGGAGATTTATCTTCAGTCGAGAAACTTTCCTGGTCTTACCTGGAATTCTGCCATCATTGGATGCTGCTTAAACATGGATATCCTGTTATGGAACATCTGGAGAGGTTACATCCTGTGGCACATTTGGTGTAGTAGGAATAATGTTGTCTTGGGTAATGGAAAAAGAAATTTCCTCATTTCTCTTTCTAGAACTTTTAAAAAAACATCTAAAAAATGTATTCAATGTATCAAGTCTGCTCCTGAGAACCAAGAAAGTGTCTTTAAAGTCTTAAAAGACTGTAAACCTTGTAAGTGGAGAAGTACCCTATCCTCTTTATATTCTGCCCAAAGGCTTGATATGGCTTCCTGCTTGTAACTCTGATGCTTGTGGCTCTTGCCCCTTGCATAGTTTGTACTGCCCTCTTTTAATCTAAATTTCCTGCTTTCTTTCAAAAAAAAAAACTTTGATCATATAAAAGTTTGTCAAAACTAATCTTTTGCTCGAAGCATTATCTCTTTGGCATTAAGTACTATTCACTTTCGTAACACTCAAAAGAAACATCTTTGGCAATTCATAATTTGTTATCTACATCTCGAAAGGATTTTTAGCTCTCTCAATGTGAATCATTTGGCATTTGAAGTACTCAAGTACCCCATTTGCAAGACAAATTGTATCTTTCTCCAAGACCCAACTATCACTAGTTGGCACACTTTGGCACACAGTGCCCATTTTTGTACTATCAAAATATAAGAAGAAAAGTATCGTGTAAGTGCACTTTGGTGGGTTGGAGGCTACTTTGAGCCCACCCACAAAGTTTCTTAACTTCCCAAGCCTACTCGAAGGCTCAATCGATGGGAAACGGGCTAATCCAAGCCCTCTTCTCTCGTGTCGACTCATCTTGGTGTTTTGCAAGAGTAGGGCTACTCTAAGCACCCCCCCTCCCCTCCCCAAGAATTTTAAGTGTTGTGTCCAATTGTTCATTTCAAGCTTTGCAATTATTTTGAAGCGGTATTTTTGGCAAGTGTCTTTGATAGTGTTTCTAAACACTTTATCCTCAAAGCTTTGTAATGACCAAAAGTGAAGGTATCTCATTATCTATGGCTAACTTCTTACCCTCTTTGACCCCTATTTTTATGTCTAAGGATGAATGCCTCAATGGACAAAATTACAATCTATGGAAATATGTCATGCGCGCCTATCTCTATACGAATCTCCTTCATGAGGTAGTAGACAGGTCAGACCCCGAACCCAATAGGCATACCAACTTAGACAATTGGCATGTGTGGAATGTCAAGGACAAACGAGCTTTAGGTCAACTGTTACTTGCATGTGACGAACTGACGAAAGGACATATCACGGCCTGTAAGACATCCCAGGATGCTTGGGATACGTTAGCCGCTTTGTATGAAGACAAAACCCCTTCGAAAATATATGCATTAGAGGCCGAGTTTCATAATTTGATCATTCGGCCAAGTGACAGAATTACCAAGGTCATAGCCCAATTTGAGGATTACCAACATAAATTAGCACTATGTGGTAGGCAGATTTCTAGTGAAGACATGGCCATTCGGCTTCTTAACAAGTTACCAAAGTCGTACGAGACATTTGTCACAACTTTGTATAATCACGGCCAAGTCTTAACTTGGGAAGAGGTTCGTCGACTATTGCTCCTTCACGATTTGCAAGCCAAATCGACTTCCTCCCAAGAGTCTGCCATGAAGGCCAAAGGCCCATTCAATAAAGGCAAAACCACAAGTCATCATGCTAGCAATGGATCTAAGCAAGGATCACATAATTCAATGGATCTAAGCAAGGATCGCATAATTCATCGAAGAATTTCACTTGTAATTTTTGTGGCAAACCTGGCCACATTGAAAAATATTGCTTCAAGAGAAAGAACCAGGACAATTATAAGTCTAATTCAAAGAGTGAACATCATTCTCACTGCACAAGTGAAGACCTATTTCTCACAACTGAACACAAAGCACTTGTGGCAACCACTCCCAAGAAAGAATGGATTTTTTATAGTGGTGCTTCATCCCACATGTGCCATGACGATGATTTTCATGAGTTTGAAGCGTATCAAGGACAAGTTTACCTTGGAGATAACAAGTGCATCGAAATCCAAGGAAGAGGAAAAGTTCAAGTCACTAACTTTGAAGGTGAGGCCAAATCACTAAAAGATGTTCTTTATGTACCAAGCCTCTGTAAGAATCTTCTTTCAGTCAAAGCCATCACAAAGTGCAACATGATGGTTCAATTCGATCACAACAAAGTTCAAGTCATTGATCGCGAATCCAATGAAGTGATAGCTCAAGGATATGAAGATAAGGGTCTCTACAAGCTTTCAAGTTTTATGGCCAAGCATTCAAGTCTCAACTTGTGGCATTGCAGATTTGGACATATCTCTTGCTTAGCTAAGATCTCTTCCAATCATCTTGTCAAAGGTCTACCCAGGATTGCACAAGTGGAATTGAATTGCAAAGCATGTGACAAGCAAACAGCTTTCTCTTTGCCTAAAGAAGCATCCATTTCTACAGATAAACCCTTAGCATTAGTCCATATTGACATTTGTGGACCTATGCAGACACCTTCTCTAAGTGGGTCAATTTACTTCTTTTTTATTTTAGATGACTGCACTAGATACACATGAGTTTATTCACTCAAGCATAAAGAAGATGCCCTTTCCAAGTTTAAGGAGTGGACACAAACAGTTGACAATGACTTTCCAAGTTCTTTGAAGATCATCTGATCTGATGGAGATAGTCGCTTTGTCAACCTAAACTTCTCCAAATACTTGAAGCAACATGGAATCAAGTATCAAGCCAAGCAAGATACTCAACCAATTATTGCATTACAAAAGAGTCGAAGTGTGATCAAATGGCTAAAGTATGCTTAGACAAAAGCAGCTTCCACTAAAGTATTGGGATGAAGCAGTACACATTCAGAATAGAGGTTTTTCAGATGTTTTGAAGACCCAAACACCATTTGAGGCTTACTTTCAAAAGAAGCCAAGTGTAAGCTATTTCTGTGTCTTTGGTAGTGATGCCTACATCCACGGTCATGATGATGATCGGCCTAAGCAGTACATTTTCATCGGGTACAGTGACAAAAGGCATACAAACTCTACAACCCAAAGAGCCGCTCTATTACAGTAACCAAAGACTACACCTTTGATGAATACTCTAAGGATTCATCGCTTTTGGATCCTCCCATTTCCGCTTTAGAGGGGGATCATTCCAGTTTTGAATAGTCACACTATGTGGAGCATGCTCTCTTTGTCCATCAATTTCCCGATCATGATACAGTTTTGGAGCATGAGGAATCAGAGATATCATCTCAGCTTATACCTCATATGGATATAACTATCACATCATCGAAGGATTATATTTCACCTCAGTTTCAGTTGGGCATTACTCCAGGATCAAAGTCTTGTCATTTTCCATTCCTATCTTCGAGAGTCCACTTACCTCGTCCACTGCAACATTTTGAGCATGTACCTTTCCATTCATGGAGTCCAACACCTTTTCAGTTACCACATGATACTCCGACATCTATATGGATTCATCCCTCAGTTAGATCATCTTTTGAGCCAGCTTCTCGTTACAAAGGGGGCTACCATGGTTCTATTGATACACAGCAGGACTTTGTACACTCCACGGAGGCTTACAGCATACAGATGTACTACCATGTGACTATGATTTTATGCTTCATGCTTTATGTTTCACTCTTGCAGGATCTACTTCTTGGCGATACACATCTAGTGGTGGATATTGTCAAAGCTTTGAAGGTTCCTATGTACCACATGGAGTCATCCTACCTCTCACACATGGAGATGATCTTGTCCAGTGAGATCTTGTTCCGTTCTTGTACTTCGTTGGTTGCATACCTCTCGAGCATCCGCTTGATCCATCTAGTGGACATATTATGGAGTACTTGGCGATCCCGCATGATCGATACCACTTCGAGGCTATGGATTCCTAGACGCCGACTTCCTGGTGCTCGTGCTGTTGCTAATACATTCTTGGTGGACCTTTCTCACATACCCTAGCAGCCTCCATACACTACAAAATGGAGCTGCAGAGGGGGTGTTGAGAATATGAGAGTGCATCTCCCTTTTGTATCATGGAGTCACTCTATTTCCATTACATTTCCTTTGTATTTGGGTACCTTGCCATTTGCTTCTACCAGTTGTATTCATTCTCCTTTTAGGAGAATTATCCCACATGGCTTGAGATGTATTTTGGAGAGCCCCTCACAAATCTATATAAGGAGGGCCTCTCCCCCATTTGTATTTGGTTAGAACCTTGAGGAGCCTACTCCATTGGCAAGCTCATTTCTAATCCACATGAGTTTACCCATTTCATGGTCTACTCATTTTGTGTTTGACACATTCTTTGCTTTGTGAGAGTACTTTACTTTTCATTTTGCTTCCGCATGCATACTCTCTACAGAAATTTGTGAGTGTGTATTAACCTTGAAAACGTTAATGCTGCTACAATTAGAGATAGCTATCCGCTTCCAATCATTGAACATTTATTGGAGTATGTTGCAAGCAAGGAAGTTTATAGTTTTCTTGATGGATTTCCAGGTTACAACCAAGTACCCATTGCCCCAGAAGATCAACACAAGATAGCCTTTGCCACAGAATGGGGAATCTTTGCATTTCGTGTGATGCCATTTGGACTCACCAATGCACCTACAAAATTCCAAAGGATCATGTGTCATGTCTTCAAAGAGTTCTTGTGAAAGAGCTTAGAAGTATATGTGGATGATTTATGTGCTCATTCCCAAGAAAGAAGACTCCACATCCCTGAGCTCAGACAAATCTTCAACAAGTGCAGAGAATATCAAGTGTGTCTGAACCCAAAAAAGTGTGTGTTCATGGTACGACAAGGTAAAATCTTAGGTCATATTTTTTCTAAGAATGGAATATCTACAAATGAGGATAAAGTAAGAGCCATAGCGGAGCTGCCAAGGCCAAGGAATGTTAAAGAGGTACAAGCCTTCATGGGCCATTGTGGATATTAACGTAGGTTTATTCACATGTATGCAATTATAACTAAGCCTCTTTATGCCTTGTTAACAAATTTTGAGTGGAATGACGAATGCAAAAATTCCTTCAATGAGCAGAAGAGACGTTTGTGCACATCACCAAAATTTACGACTCTTGATTGGAATAAACCATTTCATGTCCATGTGGATGCATCCAATCATGCAATAGGATGTGTGCCAGCACAACCCACTAGTGAAGGAAATCTAGATTTTTCTATAGCATATGCAAGCAGACAACTAAACGTAGCTGAACGAAACTATACAACAGCTGAGAGAGAAGGCTTATGTATGGTATATGCCATGAAGAAGTTTAGACACTATCTGTTGTCCAACAAGTTTAAGTTTTTCACTCATCATCAAGCCTTATTGTATTTGGTCAATAAACCTTGCAATACAGGATGCTTAGTAAGATGGTTCCTCTTACTAATGGAATAGGATTTTGAAGTTGTTGTTAGGAAAGGTAGAACCCACCTCATGGTAGATCACCTTTCTCGCATCACTTCAGGAGAGCCACTGCAAGGAGTTTCTGATGAACTACCTGACGCTTATTTGTTCAATTTAGAAGTTATTCCTAAATGTGCAAATAAGTTGGTACCATAACCTTCGGACCCACAAATAAGAATGTGAGAACAAACAAAGAGGAAATTGTAAAATCACAAAAGTATCACATCTTGGCAGGAAACATGTACAAACAAGATACAAAGGGTGTGTTAGCTTGTTGTGTCGAGAACGATAAACATAGGAGTTGGTTGCAACAAGCCCATGAAGGGATGCTAGGAAATCACTATTCTAAACAACGAACAATGCAAAATCTAAAATGTTTAGGAGTGTATTGGGCGAGCATGGATAAAGAAATACAAGAGTGGATTAAGAATTGTCTAGTATGTCAGAAGAGACCCCCAATGGAGCATGCTACCCTTTATCATGTGTCATTAATTCTAGATTGGAACATACCATTGGTAGAATTTATGAGATCAGAAACACTACCGAGTGAGACTAGTGTAGCAAGGAAACGTAGCATGGAACAAGAGGCTCGGGACTATGCCTTAGTAGGAGACAACCTATACCAGAGGGGCAAAGATGGTTACTTAAGATTGTGCATTCACAAATCAGACTATTTGAAAGTCTTAGAAATTGCACATAACGGTGTTGCAGGTGGGCACTTTGGCCCTAACCCAGTAATTAAGACCATTCTATTCTCAAGACTTTGATGGCCCACTCTTCATATGGATGCACATACCTATGTGAAAAAATGTGACACATGCCAACGTGCACAATATCTGGTTAGAAAAGATGAGATGCCTTTGAGGCCAATGATGGGAGGATGTGCATTCTTGAAGTGGGACATAGACTTTGTAGGTCCTATCAACCCACCAACTAGAAACTCCCATGCAGAATACATTATTGTAGCCACGGATTACCTTACCAAGTGGGTAGAACTAAAAGCCACAACAAAGAATGATGCTCAAACAATAGCTAAGTTCTTATTTGAAAACATGTTCACTAGATACGGGTTACCAATAGAGTTAGTAAGTGATAGAGGTATGCACTTCTTAAACGAAGTGATTGAAAACCTTCTCCAAGAATTCTTGGTGATACATAAGAAGTCTCCCCCTATCATCCACAAGCTAATAGACAAGTTGAGAGCACAAATAAGATCCTATGTTATGTATTGGCAAAATTGGTAAATAATAAACGCTCTGATTGGGATAAACAACTTCATCATGTTGTTTGGGCTTACCGAGTTGCCTACAAGGCGGTACTCAATGCTTCCCCATTTCAAATGGCCTTCGGATGGAATGTCGTGCTACCATTGGACTTCCTAATACCAGCCTTAAAAGTAGCACAAGAGCATGAGTGGAATGGACACGAGTTGTCCTCCAAGATCTTTGATCTAGAACACTTAGGTGAGACGACGTTACGAGCAACAGAAGGCATCTATGCTGCAAAGAAAAGACAAAAGGCATACTTTGATACACACATCAAGGATAAAGGATTGAAAGAAGGATACCTAGTGTTGGTTTATACACTAAAGCAGCATGCACGTGAACTAGAAAAGAGAGGATATGGACCCATGATCATTAATAGAATTTCCACTAGTGGTGCGGTTCAATTGGCCACTCTAGAGGGTGACATCTTGCCAAACTATATTAGCGGTTATCGAGTCAAGCTATATCAAGAACCTCTTATAGAGGATATCTTGAGGAGACTCAATACTGCTAAGAAGCGAAAAGAAGAAGAGATAAGGGTTAGAGAAGAAGCATAGGTAGAGGCCAGAGAATGCATTAGGAAAAATAAGTTAAGGTGACTAGGCATGGATGTCAATCCTGAAGCCCCACAATATCACATGGCCATGTGCCAAACATTAGGTTCCATTGCTTTTCAAATAATCCACGTCCCTTTGTGACCTTGGAGGTAGGACACGGAGAGAATGTAAGGCTTGTGAGAGCATTGACTGACTCGGGTGCAGCAACTAGTGCAGTTAGATTTTCATACTACCAAGACTTCCAATTGAACATCAATCCCATAGAAGCCTATCTCATAGGATCGGAAGGTGCGAAAACCCCTTGTTTGGGAGAGGTGGAGTTTCCCATCTACCTTCAGGATGTCCCAATGAGAGTCAAAATGCTAGTGTGTCAAGATGAGGATCTTACGGAACCACTTGTCTTGGGTCAAGATTGGATATATGACCGTGCACTCAACTTAAACCTAAAACGTCAACGTCTTCAAGTTTGGGTACATGAATTAGAATCAACGTCTTCAAGTTTGGGTGCATTACATTAGAATTAGAGAGCTGCATGCTCACAAATCCAGGTGTCACACATTCTCTTAGTTCTTCTAAAGCTAATCTTGGAAAAGAAAATGTTGTATGTGTCAAAAGATCTATGATGCAGAAGGAGTCAATCATGGAAGAACAGGCTCGAAGGTGAGTGGATCTCTCTTCTTCTTCAACAACTAATGAAGCCACAATAGTTCCACCACAAAGGCAAGCACAACAGTTCAAGGCAACTGCTATATCAAATAGAAGGACACCATACAAGAAGAAAGTAGTTCCGGGGATGAAGCAGATTTGGGTACGAAAAGGAGGAAAACCACCGGCTTTGCCCCCACAGTTCCCATCCAGGTAAGCCAACCATGCTAAAAGAAGGACCAAGCAACTAGGACAAGCTCAATCACAAGGTATTCGACAAAATTGGGTGCCTAAGGAACTAGTGGCAGCTCAACAAGGGCAATCACACAAGTGGATGCCTAAGGAACTCTTACATGCACAAAGCCCTAGGGTTTCCCTCACAAGGAAAGTCTCAACAAAGAATCTAGGGAGAAGTCAAAATCAGAACCAAGCTCAAAGATCAAAAGAAGATCAACTCACCTCTTTGGCAGTAGTAAGAAGGCAATCATCAAGGGTATGGATTTTGAAGCCAAAAGCACCAATCGTCCCCATAGAATCAAAGAGCCAACCACAAGGGATACAAAAGTAGAGAAACCATCCAAAGTTGGAGAGTCCAAACGTAATTAGTGCATGGCCAAACATTGTTCTCAAATGGATCCCTATATGGAGGAATGATCAGTTGTCATTCCTAGACCCAATGGATACTTCCCACAAAGACGACATCAATATCTTCAAGTAACATTGAAAGCCTCGACGAGCAACAACCATGTGCTCTTGCACAACCTTTTCTTTTGCACCATTCAGTTCATGCATTTCTAAAGTATGCATTAATATAGGACCACATTACATGGCCGTGCATAGACACATTTGAGAGTCCTAGGCACAAAAGCACATTGGCATATGTCAACTATTTTTACTATTTCTAACATCTTTCTTCTTGTTTTGTGCCATTGTTCCAACAAAAAAAGAGCAAAGAGAGAGAGAGAGCTTGTTCCTAGGTTTGGCTCATGGAACATGAATGAGTCATGCTTTGTTGACAGTGGAACCATTGATTACTAGGCATTTATCAGTTTTGATAGAAGTGTGTCTCGGCTAGCAAATGATATTATTGCCACCATCGGCCTTATCTGGTAGATGTCAAGAACTTGGCATGAACATGGCATCCACAACCAATTTTCCCCCTTACCTTGAGAGGGGATAGGACTAGACACTCACAAAAGTTCATCAGTGGACCATCAACAAGGACACTCATCGATAACGAAAGGCTAGCCGATGGTCCATCACAATGATGAGTGTACAACACAAAGAGAAAAAAATCAATCGACAATTCACCATGGTAAGAATCCTTACTTTGGCAACACCATAACCATGATAGATCAGGAAACCTCTTCGGCAGCATGCCCTTGAGCACTTAGCTCAAGACCTCCCCTTTTTGCACCTCACTTCTTCCAATGCATTTTCTGAGTACGCATGCATAGGGCCACATTATAGGGTCGTGCACGAGGCACATACTTTCTTCAACCCATGCACTGACACACTAACCCATCACTCATTAATGGTTACAAGTACTTGGCATGACTACTATGAATATCATCTTTGAAAGATCTAGCGGACATTAAGGTGACAGCAACATAGCATCGAAGCAATCCACCACTAATAACTGCTCCAAATCAACATGAACAACCTCTTCTGAGCACCTTGTAACTTTTGAAAGCTCATAGACATATCTTCATGCAAGAATCCAAGGATGAAGTACATACCAAGAGACTACAACTTGCAAAGGCTCGTAGGGATAGATGAACAATTGCACAACCAACCCTACTATGTTTGGAAGATAGATGGCCCTTGTTCATACATGATGGACACTACCTTTCAAAGCACTACATGGAAAAACCACTACAACAGGGGTCTGTCAGGGACGACACACTCGAGAGGGGAAGGAGTGTGTTATCGGCCGCCGGATTGGAAGTGTATAACTGAAATCTTGTTTCACACGTGCGAAAGGTTGTTACGTAGACACTTTGTAATCTTTTATATAAAGCAATGAAAAGAGATGCTCAGTGACGTTCGAGAGATCACCAGGTTGTCTGTCTGGGTGATTGAACGGAGCGCTACTGTAGTGTTGGTTTGTCTAATTCCAAGTGTTCGGAGTTTTTTGAGTATTTTGCGCGTCTTTGTGTCTCGTCTTGTCTGTTGTCTATTGGTATCTATTGCGGTTGTGAGTATCATCTACATCCAGTAGATCATTCGGTCTGTTGTCTGAAGTGAATCATCTGCGAATCCTTATTGCGATTGTTGTATTAAGTTCGCGTATTGCGGAAGTACTAGTTCTTGGAATGTTCTGCCAGTTGTTTGGTGAAGTCTGTGTAACTGTGGCAGTGTTTCTAACACTGTGCGGGATTGTGTTGTCTTCAGCATTGAGATCTGTCATCATACGGTAAGGGTTAATCTACAGTAAGGATTTCTTGGGTTGCGTACTGAACCTTCAGTACGTTGTATCTAAAACATTCGAATTCTCTGTGTCTTCGGATGTTGATCGGATGGTGGTACCTATTCGGTAAAGGTTAAATGATTACTCTTGTCCCTAGTATTTCCAGTAAGTTTATGTGCAGATGCAATATAGCATCTTAGCGTATTCGGTACACGTTGGCTGAGCTAAACCGTAAACTGTAAATGTGTAAGTACAATAGAATTTTGATAGAGCTCTCAGCATCAGTATATTGCTGTGTGTAAGTGGTTAGTTTGGGAACTAAGTATAGGGCCTCTGTCTAACAAACCCCTTCCACTCCCAAGAACCCAATAATCGTTTAAACGCGCTACTGACAGTTAGTCTCGCATTTTAAGCATTTAACACTGGTGCCGTCTGTGGGAAGGTGGCAACAGATCAGATTGTTGCAAACCAGTTGTGGAAACGTGACTGTAGATTGTGAATCGACATTACTAGTATGCGATTAGTACCAAAAGATGATACATGCCGGTTACTCGATCCGGTGAAACGTACCCAAAGAACAGACAGCCTTGGGTACCTAATTTGCTAAGGACGCCTCCAGGAGGTAAAAGCGCAGATAGGTCTAACCCAATTGTCAAGAAAGTAAAGAACGTTAGTAGTGATTCTGGTCATATTCCGGTGGAACGTACTACATCTTTGGTAGATTTTGGTACAATTTCGATCCAGTCTGTCGAAGAGATAGTAACTCCAGAATCTACCAGGACGCAACCTGAGGTTAGTTTAACAACATTGGGTAAGGATTCCAATTTGTTTACGAATAGAGACGCTTTAGCCAAAGAAATCAGTAAGGGAGAAAAAACACCCTGTATTGGTGAAAAATCGACACATTCCGGTGATATTTCGGTACCAATTGCTGAAAGATCGCAGTTTTCCGGCGACGGTTTACCATTTTTTGGTGAATCTTCAGCCCAGTCACCACTATTGGGAGTAAGCTTTCCTACATTTGACATCAAGCAGGAAGGTAGCTTGTTCGAAGCTGAGATTCGAAACATACTGAACAAGATTATCGACCCAGAAAGTGCACCAGCTGATGATACAGATTCCGACGGTCCAAATACTTAGCCTTGGGTTACAGAAGATAGTCACAATACAACCATCAGCACGATGAACGGGCAACAACAACAACAACAACTATGCCCTCCCAGGCCGACTCCAACAAGAGTGACGTACACCAAATTTTGTGGATTCCCAGGAGATGACCCAGATGCTCATGTACGCACATTTGAGATAAGTTACGCAGTGCTCAATCATCCACCTGATCCGGCGTATAAAGCTATTGTCTTCCAATCTACATTGGTTAATGAAGCAGCTAGATGGCTTACAGAATATGATATTAACTATTTCGGCACCTATGAAGCAATAAAGGATGCATTTGTGCAAAGATTCAGGCTAAAGAAGAATCCAACCGAAATTTTCGACTACTTGCAAAATAATAGACATAAGATAAATCAAACAGTGCAGGAGTATGCCACTCTATTCAGAACTCATTTGAGGCAATTACCACCAGCACATGCTAACCTGCCAGATGATGTTATCACGCAATGGTTTATCAATGGGTTGACTCCGCAACTTAAACAGATTATGATCATACGCTGTGTAGGAGCTGTGACGCTAGATGCCGTGATCGCAATGGCTTTGCAACTTGAAAACAAGGTTGGCGGATTTACACAAGATCTGGAGTGGTTAAAAGCAAATAGAAACGTCACCGAAGATCCGACCAGACAGATGTACTGCACTACATGCAAGAATTCAGGCCATACTAGTGCCACTTGTGCACTTAATCAGTTGTTTTGTGCTATCTGCAACACTACCGGACACACCACCGAAAACTACGCATATAACGCCAAAGTGCAGGGACCAGCAACTGTCAATGCAATTATACAGGAACCAGGACAGCCAGCCAATCACTACGTACCACCACAAATGAGAAACAACCAGCAACAAGGTTATCGAAATTACAGAGGACAGAGAAATAATAACTACAATGCAAACCGCTGGCAGGCCGGACTAGCACCAGAAAATCCCAATTTGCCACCACTGCACTGTCATTTTTGTGGTGAATTTGGTCACATTAGAAGATTTTTTAAGGATGCAGCTGAGTATGATCAGAGGAAGAAAGAACGTCAAAACCCAATGACTAATATGGTACAAATCACACCAGTAGAAACGCACGCTGCAGTAATTCAGACCCGATCCGGTAAACAACTACAACCAACAACAGAAATATTTGAACCAGGCATACATGAACAACAAAGGATGTATGATAAGGCTAGTCAATGGACCACCGCCGAACCTCCAGTGTTCCCAGATCCTATTCCGGTGACCCAGGCTCCGTTAACGGAGGAAGGAACACAAAAACAGGATTCTAATTCAGCAGCAGGCACATCATCTTCAGCAGGCGCATCATCTTCAGAATCTGTGGAAAATACAATCCAATCACAAAAGGCCAGGGAAATTTTATCTAAAGCCTCCATCACTCTTCCTCCGGGCCAATTACTTGCACTAGTACCGGGAGTTCGACAACAATTCCAACAACAGTTCAGTCATGTGCCTTAAGATAAGGCTACCATAGATGACGCTGATCTACAACTACTTTTTAAGCTAGCTGAGGATACAGAGAAGCCTCGACAATTCTATGTTCCAGAAGATCAACTGACCACCCACAATTTAGGGGATGAAGAAAATTCACGTCCTGTTAAGATAAAGGAAAACTTACCTGAGTTATTTCAAGCAGATTTAATCCAACTACTTCGAGAATTTTCTGATGTATTTGCATGGGATTACAAAGATATGAAGGGTCTGGACCCACGTATCTATCAACATAGGGTCATGCTGAAGCCAGAAGCAAAACCACTTAAGCAACCCAGCTACCGGATGAATCTGAACTATGCATCGCAAGTAAAGGCAGAGCTTGATAGAATACTGAGAGTCGGATTCATTATACCAATAGAGCATGCTGAATGGATCTCACCAATTGTCATTGTCCCTAAAAAGAATAAGCAGCTACAAATATGTGTAGATTATCGGAAATTGAATGCAGCTACGGTGCCTGATCCATTTCCACTACCTTTTCTTGACACGATGCTTGATAGAGTAGCAGGACATGAAATGTACTCATTCTTAGATGGATACAGCGGGTATAATCAAGTTAAAATGGCCGAACAGGATATACCAAAGACCGCTTTCATTACCAATTGGGGTGTTTTTGCTTGTACCGTAATGTGGTTTGGATTAAGAAATGCCCCAAGTACTTTTTAGAGGTGTATGCAGGAAATATTCTCCCCTTACCTTACCTCATTTATGCAAGTTTATCTTGATGATTTTTCGTTATTTGGAAAAATGGTAGCACACCTGTTCCAATTACGGTGTTGCTTTGAAAAGTGCAGAGAATAGAGACTCTGTTTAAACCCAAACAAATCTATGTTTGCGGTTTCATGTGGAAGGCTACTTGGCCACATTGTATCTGCACAAGGTATACAGGTGGATCCAGATAAAATTACAGCTGTGTTAAAAGCACCTGTGCCCACTACACCTAAGGAAGTGATGCGCTTCATGGGCCAAGTAAGATGGCATGGTCGGCACTTACGATGGCTTGCTCATTTGGCAATACCACTGAACAAATTAATAACCAAGACTCCTCGATAATTTGAATGGACTCATGAATGTCAAGTTGCTTTTGATCGTCTAAAGGGATTACTAACACAGGTTCCAATCTTACAACCTCCGGACTGGGATCACCCCTTTCATGTATTTGTTAATGCTTCAGCTATAGCAATTGGCAGCGTTCTAATGCAACAAACCGATAAGTGGTTCAGACCAGTGTACTATGCCAGCGGAAGGCTTGCTCCTGCTGAGAAGAATTACTTTGTAACCGAAAGGGAATGTCTGGGTTTGGTATACTCTGTCAAGAAATTCAAGCATTATTTACTTGGCTGCAAATTTACTTTTCATGTAGATCATGCTGCACTTGTCTATCTAGTTCGGCAACAGCATTTAGGTGGTCGATTAGCGCGATGGGTTCTACTTTTACAGGAATTTGATTACGAAGTTATTCATCGGCCAGGCAGTTCACATGCCTTAGCAGATTTTCTCCCTCGCTTAGATTCCGGTGAAGCTCCGATCGGTATAGATGACACAACGTCAGCACTTTATGTTTCCGAACCAACCAATGATGAAATGGCAGACCCACCTATGCCATCTACATATTATGATCAGATATTAACATTCCTTACTGATGGATACCTTCCTTCTCAGGCTTCTCCTGCAATGCGTAGGAAAATTGCAGTGTACAGTCGCAAATTTTGGTTAATTGCTGGAGAATTATACTATATGGATTACACAGGCGTTCTACTTCGTTGTGTTCCACCACATGAAGTTAACTCGGTCATTATGTTGGCTCATTCAATTCCATCCGACGGACATTTTGCTGCAGACTTAACACACCGGAAAATTCTGCAAAGTGGTCTTTGGTGGCCTACTATGTACAGGGATGTATTACAGTTTGTCAAGCAATGTGATAGTTGTCAAAGATCTGGACAGCCCCTAAAACGTCATCTTTTCCCTCTATCTTTTCAGAAGTGGGGTCTAGATTTCATTGGCCCTATTACACCACCAGCAATCCTCAGTAATAATCGTTATATTTTGACATGTACTGATTATGCTACCAGATGGGCAGAAGCCTGGGCTTTACGGTCTCCCACAGCTGTTGCGGTAGCCAAGTGTCTACTGAAAGATGTCTTTCCACGTTTGGCTTACCGCTGGAACTTGTTACAGATCAAGGCACTCATTTTGTCAACAATTTAATGAAATTACTCACACATTCGTTTCAGGTCAGGCATAAATTCAGTTCATCATATTATCCTCGTGCAAATGGTTTGGCTGAGAGTACAAACAAGACTTTGTTGAATATGCTTCGAAAACTCATTTTGGAAGCACCAGAAAGATGGGATCAACTGTTACCTGCAGTATTATGGGCATACCGGACTACATACAAGGTAGCAACAGGATTAACCCCTTTCAAACTAGCTTATGGATTGGAAGCCATAGCACCGATGGAGATAGTTGTGCCAAGTTTACGAGTAGCAATCACTCAGAAACTGCTACCTGAAGAATCTCTGTCATTTCGGTTCGATACACTCAGAGAATTAGACGAGCATCGATGGCACAGTTTTTTGACTATTCAGGAAGTACAGCTAAGACAAGCTCGAACACATGATCGATATCTAAAGACTCCAATTTTTTCGGTGGGACAACTTGTACTCTTTTACAATGCAAAGTTGAATCGCTCTACTGGCAAATTCAAGTTACGATGGTTTGGTCCCTACCGGATTGCTGAACAAGTGGGCCCAGCAACTTTTTGGTTGACCACGTTGAACGGAATTCCTCTTCCAAAGGTGATAAATGGATCAAAGCTGCGGCCGTATCAACAAGCATCTAATCCACACTGAAACGTTTTGCGGTTGGCCGCGTCTTTTGGCATTCTTTTTTCTTTTATTTTCTTTTCTTTTCTTTTTTGCGTGCTTAATACAATAAGTCTGTAAATATCCACGTTTTGATACCTAATTATGTCAAAAGCTGCCCTGTCCTTTCCAGCTACTCATGCATGCACACCGAAGTTAAGAATTATCATCTCAATACCGCGCGATGATTAGTCATTCTTGATTGCTCTCCAATACAGTGCATCTACTTAACCTTTTCTGTTTCGCCGAAAATTGCTATTGTGTTTGTGTGATTTGTGTCATTGTGCGTACCCTGTGTTCTGTGTACTTGTGATTGCTTTCTCTGCTTGCACCATGGAAGCTTTGGCTAACTATGCCGCTTTCCGTGATGGACTCCCTGCTGACGTAGGAGAATTCCTGCGCATCCGTGGGCTATCCAATTTCGTTGAACTACCTTGGCATTCAGTGGAATCCCACCCCTTCTTTGCCCAGATCATCTCCACCATCGTCAACACACCTGCCACCGAGCAGAGTTGGCCGATCACCTCCCTACCATCCCGTACACTGATCACCTTCCAAACTTTCGCTGAGTCATTTCGACTCCCTTCACAAGGTCGGGAAAATGGCCTGAACCTCCCCGTAGCAACAATGACACAATTATTTCCTAGGTATTCGTCAAACGAATACGCGATCCTTTGTCGACCAGATTCTGAAAGATCCACCCTTCAATTCTTAGTAGCTATCCTGAACCTACAGAAAAGTACTTATGGAATATCTCGTCCCTTCTACTTCGCCATAGACTTAGCCGCCCGAGAACCAGTGAATTTTGCATCTTATTTCTTCCACCGCATTCACAAAGAATGTGTGGCAATCATCAAACAGGTAAACAAGGGAGGAATGCCAAGATCAAGACTCCCTCATATCCTATCCTTCCTATTTCCGGCCATCCTTGCAGCACAACCACCACCCAGAGGCCCGGTCCTACGTCATGAAGAGTCTGTGCAATTATTGGAAGATGATGAAGAAGACGAAGAAGAACTAAATCAACTCTTTCGCCGGAAGAGAATCAGGATCAATTCATCTAAAAGTGAAGCCCAGGGATCAGCCGAAGGAAACAAAGAAGATAACAAGGAACAAGAAAAGCAAGATGAAGAAACCTTCCACGACACCGCCATATCTATGCAACACGAATCATCCGCACAGTCATCTTCAGAAGGGCAACAAGAACAGGAGGATCACACTGAAGCCAACACAAGCTCGTTAGAAGAGGCATCGGAGCAACAATCGGATCCGGAAAAACAAAGAGATGAAGAACAGGTCGTTAAGGATATTTTCGACGAACTGCTTACAGCAATAAAATCCACAATTGCTGATACCGCCGACACTGCACAACAAACCGTAGACAAGGTAACACAGTCTCACTCTGTCCTTCCCACTCCCCCAACGGAGCCGCCACTCAACCCCATTATCCCTATCCAACCCATCCACCCCAACGAAACCACTGCATCTTCTTCCTCATCCCCCAACTACTCTCCACCGAACTCCCAGCAGCTGCTCACCGCGTCCTCATCCCAACCTTGACCTCAGCTGCCACTTCCTTCAATCCCTACGATCTCTGAACTTGCAAACATGGGCCAACTGTTAATTCAGTTATCACAGCAATTGCCAATCCAGATGAGAGAAGTCACTGATAATATTCGAAATGAGTTACAACACAAGGTGGATGTCCTAGAAGCAGATATCACGCCTCTACAGGAAGAGATAGATGCAGTCAAAGCAGAAAACCATTAGCTGCAATCCCAAATTACCCATCTCCAAGCTCAGCTTGCAGAACAGCAGACAATTGCCAATCAGAGAGATACAGCACTGGCAGATCTCAACCAAAAGGACAAGTTACTAAGCGAAGCACAGGCCGAAATCAGTTAGTTAAAGCTAGATCTACAGGATAAAGAAGATGCCAGAGTAGCCTTAGGTAATTTATTAGAAGAGACCAGAGTGTAGCTCGATGAAGTGGTACAAAAAGGTCAAGAACAGCACGATCTGGCAATGAAGACAGCGGAAGAACTACAAAGATACAATGATCAATTAGCTGATGTAAATAATATACTCAAACGTTATTTATCAAAAGAAGCTCAAACACAGAAGGTAATAACAGACCTCCGAAGAGAAAGGGACGCATACAGTTCCAGAATCAAGAGATCGAAAGAAGGGAAAATCAGCTGGAAAATCAAAAAGAAAGAGTAATCAGTATGGAGAAGCAGGTTGCAGAAATGAAGATATCCAGAGATGCGGCGTTGTCCAATGAATTCTACCTACAAGAAGCTTTTCTACAGACGCAAGCAGAGATTTTTCTCACCAAAGCCATAGCTTTAAGTTCTGTAAGAGTAGATGCACAGCTAGTAGAACCGGACACCCTCAAACAAATGTTAGAAACTCTAAAGAAAAAGATCGCCCACAACTTTAGATTAGCCAGAAATATGTACTTAGAAGGCATTATAGATGAACAGTAGTTTTGTAAAACCTGCGGGTTCGAGTCCACCGGGCGTGCCAGAGTGTTATCGGCCGCCGGATTGGAAGTGTATAACTGAAATCTTGTTTTTCACACGTGCGAAAGGTTGTTACGCAGACACTTTGTAATCTTTTATATAAAGCAATGAAAAGAGATGCTCAGTGACGTTTGAGAGATCACCAGACTGTCTGTCTGGGTGATTGAACGGAGCGCTACTATAGTGTTGGTTTGTCTAATTCCAAGTGTTCGGAGTTTTCTGAGTATTCTACACGTCTCTGTGTCTCGTCTTGTCTGTTGTCTATTGGTATCTATTGCGGTTGTGAGTATCATCTACATCCAGTAGATCATTCGGTCTGTTGTCTGAAGTGAATCATCTACGAATCCTTATTGTGATTGTTGTATTAAGTTCGCGTATTGCGAAAGTACTAGTTCTTGGAATGTTCTGCCAGTTGTTTGGTGAAGTCTGTGTAACTCTGGCAGTGTTTCTAACACTGTGCGGGATCGTGTTGTCTTCAGCATTGAGATCTGTCATCATACGATAAGGGTTAATCTATAGTAAGGATTTCTTGGGTTGCGTACTGAACCTTCAATACGTTGTATCTAAAACACTCGAATTCTCTATGTCTTTGGATGTTGATCGGATGGTGGTACCTATTTGGTAAAGGTTGAACGATTACTCTTGTCCCTGGTATTTCCAGTAAGTTTATGTGCAGATGCAATATAGCATCTTAGCGTATTCGGTACACGTTGGCTGAGCTAAACCGTAAACTGTAAATGTCTAAGTACAACAGAATCTTGATAGAGCTCTCAGCATCAGTATATTGCTGTGTGTAAGTGGTTAGTTTGGGAACTAAGTATAGGGCCTCTATCTAACAGACCCCTTCCACTCCCAAGAACCGAATAATCGTTTAAACACGCTACTGACAGTTAGTCTCGCGTTTTAAGCGTTTAACAGAGTGTTGGAACTCAAGGTCAAGCACAAGCATGGACACACATCAGAAAAGTGGACACACAAGAAGAAGGAGCATATAGGGAGCTCCAAGAAGTGCATGTCAAATTATTATAAGAAATCCTTATAAAAATAGTGATTTTCATCACTAAAAGCCATTGTAAATACCATTTCATATTTTTGTAACTCCATTTTGTTCAAGCCGAGGAGTCCTCGAGCTTGAGGATTATTAGAAGTATCATCCTACCAATTTTCATAATTTTTAGACTCTGTTTGAGACCTCAAATAAGCCTTGGAACCTAATTTTTAACTAGGCCGGACACTAAGTCTGGACAGGGCTAAAACTAGTCAAAAAACTATAAAAAGAGCTATAGAGCTCATTTTTGGGGTTAGCTTATTAGAGATTGGAGCTCTTGTATTAGATTTCTTCTCTAATCGAAGTCCTTTGATTGTTCCACTCTTTGATCTTACCTTGTGTGTGTCTGTGTATGTGTGTGTATGCTTGTGTGCTTTCACTCATGCACTTGTGCCTTCACTTGCTCATGGTCTTCATACCAGTCCTCACGTCTCCGTGGATTGACAAGTAAAGGAGGTGGTGCTTAGGCTTGAGCCAGAGGGAGACCCTCAGGTAGCTCAGGCACTACCAATTTACAGACACCACAAGGTCCCTATAAAACACAAGTGGAATATATCAAGAACAACCGATTAGGCACACACATCTATGAGGATGGTCTGAGGTGATGAGTTGTCCAACTCAAAAATCCCAATCAACCCTTCGGACTTGAACACCTGGTGGTCAAGTTTGAAGACGGTTCATATATTGATAAGCAAGGAACCATGTATGTGGTCACCAGCTTACCAAACAGGATAGATGAGTTTGGAAATGTCATTCCTGAGAATGAGATAGGAGACCTAGAGCAAGAAGATCTAGGATGAGAACCCAAGACTTCTCGAGGCAAATCTATCTTGACTAGGGTAATTACTCTAGAGTGGATTCCCCAAGATAAGAAAAGCATAGAACTATTCTTGAATAGAGAAAAGGAGGAATCCTTTTGGAGATCCAAGCCAGATCAACCTATGAAAATAAGAGGATTCTTCATCCATGAGTTTAAAGATCCTAATATACGAGTCAAAGGTGTCTATCTAAATAACACATCAAAGAGAATGGTCTTGGTAACATAGCATGGAAAGCACACATACACTTGGCACGATGATTTGATTTTCCCTCCACCAAGATCTAATGTTTCCCATGGCCTCCAAGGTCTAGGATCATCCAAGGCTCATGAAACCCACAAGGAAAGAGCTAGAGAGAGAGACCTGAAGTGAGCTTTGCAAACCCCTTAGGAAGAGAATGGTCAGGATTTGAAAGTGAAAGACCTGAAAGACAGAGACATAGAGCACATAGTCATCAAAGAGATGAACATGATTTTCCATTGCCTAGACCCTGAGAGTATCCAAGAACCCTTAGACCCTCTCAAGTGGTCAAGACAATGAAAAATTACTTTGATGGGTCAGGAGATCCTTATGATCATGTGGCTGAGTTCAAACAAGTGTTAAGAGCTGAACAAGCTGAGGACTTGTTCACACAAGGCACATTTGGTTTGACCCTCAAGGGTGCTGCATTAACTTGGGTCCAACCCCTAAACAGTCACAATTACTGAGATATAGGTCAATTGTTCGAAGCATGCATCGTAGAATTTTCCAAGAGTAGCATTAGGCATAACACATCATCCTCGATCCACAGCTTTAAGAAGACACCCCAAGAAATAGTTTGAATAGCTAGACAGAGATTTAAACAATATGTCAAAATATGTTCCACACATGAATTACCAACACAAGAAGAAAAAATTTCCCTGTTTTTAGATGCAGGAAACTCAGACCATATGTATATCTCAAGGAGCCAACCACACTAGATCCATGCTTGAGAATGTGTATTGACATAGAAGACAACTTGGGTGAAGAGTTAGAGTTGTCCAAACTCTATAAGGATTCTGAGAGTTTTTCTAATCAAACTTCCAAACCCTCCACTGAGATGGATGAGCTAGTTGAGTAGGTCGCAAGAAAGCTAGGAGTTCAAAATAGACAAACACCAAGGGTCACCTCATTGAAGCAATGTTATACTTGCTCAGGGAAACACATGGCCAATGTATGCCCAATGCAAAACCAGAACATGAGACAATTGAATGCTCCATATTGCACTATTGAGAGAAAATACACGAACCATACGGCTCAAGATTTTCCATACAATAGGCAAGATATTAGACAAACTTATCAGCAACCATACCAATAGGGTAGGTATCAAAACCAATACCAATAGCCATATCATAGGCCACAACAGCAATATCAACCTCAATACCAATACCAATATTAGGCACCATATAGGCCACAACTGATCATAGGAAACCAATCGCCACCTCCTACCAATGTGATTCCAGTTAAGTATGTAGTGGCAGAAGAGAACCCGAATAGAGCATTGGTGCCTATGACCCATTTGGTCGTGAAAAATGACCCTCATGCTCAAGGCTCTAACTACACCCTTGAAGATAGTCGACAAACTTATTACACAGAGTCCCTTGAGCATAGTGAGACTTATCCATATCAATATGAGGCACTACCTATGGAACCAAATTGGGAGCCAGAATACTCCAATGTTATGTATTTGAATCCTAACCCCAGGCCCCATTTGAGACAAATGAGACCACAAGCCCCTAGAGGACCATGTTTTAGATGTCAGGGCGACCATTTCATTCATCAATGTCCCCACCCACCAACTTCAAGACAAGGATAGAACATCATAATACAAGGCTTTTTTCCTAAGTGCGGCAAAGAACGTCTCCCAAGAGATTGTCCAAGGAACCCCTCTAGTGCACCCAAGGCTACACCCATTAATGTGGTAGGCTTAATTGTGGATTCAAGTTCAAGTAGCATTAACATGGCTCCTATGCATGTAGTCACTAGCACACAATCCTTAAAGCAGACTAAACCAGCTGAACAGAGTCAAGTGAATCAAGAGATCTTAACAAGAGTAGAACAAGAACATGGAAGGATACTAGGGAGAAGGCCAATCGTATGTGGGCTAGAAAGTTATCTGAACTAGAAGAAAGCCTAAAAGATGCAAAAACAAAAATATCAGACATCACATCTCAAAACCCCTCACACGCAAAAAATCCATCCACTCCACTTCATCCCACCCCACCACCCATTGTACATAGACCACAACCAGGGTTTGTTCTTGTAGATCCAACCCTAGAAGGCTTGGACATGATGTTCAAGGCCTACCAAGCTCGAATTCAAGAAGGGCCAACAACTACAAATCTAGACAAGAGTTACCCTAGAGCATATTTAGAGATTGAACAGACAAAATTTTGCATGAAAATGTTAGAACTAGATCAAGCTATGCTCCAGACCAATCAATTCTTGAATGAGAAAAATTCTATCAAACTGGGTTTGCATTCCTAGGGCTTACTAGAAAGATTAGAGTAGTTGGTAAACAAGTGGTAGGTTTCTTTACCTCCATAGGCTCAACCTATTGTTGAAAGAGAAAACTCACCACCAATGGAAGGTTATGTTCCTGATTCCATGGATGATGGAACACCTCTTTCAATTAAAGAGTACTCTCAAGAGTTCTTGCGGGAAATACAAGAAGAGAAATGGGCCAATGAGAAGGATAATCCTCCTCCTATTCTTGAAATTGATGATCTTCATGATCAATTTCCCCAAGACATTCCATCTATTTACTGAGACCAAGCAGAGCAACAAGAAGATGAAAGATTAGATTTTGAATCCAATTCTTTACAAGAGTTGCCTCAATTCACAAGCTCATGGGAATTGGAATCTCTTTAGATCAGAGCTCCCACAATACTGATAAGAAATGAAGACTCAGTGGTTCCAAGAAACACTAAAGTGTAGTGTCATCTCACCTTAGAAGAGCTGCTCAAAGTAAAACCTGAGCTATGGAAACAAGTGGCAAATCAGGTTCCAGAACTTGTTTCCAATGTGTCAAAAGCAGGCTCTAAGGAGGAAGTACTAGAGATTCCTCTAGACAAACTAGGAGACACGAGTGAAGGTGAAGAAGGCAATACTTATCTTCCAATCACCTACCAAGGTTATACAACCAAAGTTATCTTAGATTCAGGTGTTGGTGTTGCACTTGTGACCATCTCCTTGTGGAAGCAATGGGGAAAACCTGCATTAAGACCAGCTAGAATGAAGCTTCAAATGGTTGATGGCATATTGAAAGACCTCTGGGATTGCTAGAAGGGATACCTCTAACCACTTATGGTGTAGAGTTTGAACACACCTTTGCTATATGTGACTTTTGCAAAAGTAATATCTATGAGATGATCCTAGGAAGACCTTTCCTATGACAACTGCAAATAGTAAACAATTGGGGAACCAACTCCATGTACTTGTAGCACTTACGGGTCACAAGCAAGGTCAATCTAAAGGGTTATACCTTCAGAGATGTACCACCCTATTCACAAGGCATAAGATTCAATCTTTATGCATTCTGTAAGTTCTTTTGATCCATCCTAGATGCATGAAGACACTTACTTGTGGATCTGCAAAGTCACAGAGGAAGAGGAAAGATGCCTAAAAGCAAGAGAAGAAGGAACTTCTCAAGGAGCCAGACCAATGAGAGACCCAGCTTACACCCCAATGATCTTTCCAGATGAGGAATTTGAGCCTCATGGTTGGGTAGAAATTCTAACCATCGTGGACATCATTGTCAATGAAGAATAGTGGAGGCCTCATTGTGCTGAGGAGGGTTATGATATCTCTTTTTTCATGTGTGAACACTTGCTAGAAGAGTGTGACTTTAATGAGGTTATAGAAGAAGAAGAGGATGACAACGATCTACATTCCATTCTGATGGATAGTTACTTTGGCTTAGAGGAGCATGCTAAATCATTCATAGATTTTGCATAGTCTCTGAGCTCAGTTGACTAGACCATATAGGGGTAAAGCATTGTTCCAGTGCAGGCTACAAGAGTGGTCAAATGCAAGAATGTTTACTTCTCTATCGGTAGTTAAAATCATAAATTGATTGGGAAATAGCTTCAGTGGAAATAAGAACATAAGCATTTGAGAGATCATGAACCCTACATTTGTGATAAATAAATTTGACAGCCAAGCCAATCTTAGCTAATGTTGAAATGGACAACAGATTTTTCTTGATCATTGAAACATATAAAGCACATGACAATGTGAAAGAATTTCCATTAGCGGTAGTCACAAGGATCTTACCAACTCCCATTATAGGATAAGAGTTGTTAGCACATGTGATGATATTCCCCATAGGGGCAGGCTCAAATGAACTAAAGAAATTGTGCTATGAGGTAATATGTTTGGTTGCCTCACTATCAAAGTACCAAACATCTGAGTCTATTGAATACATACACTCATCATGAGAAGATGGTTCATAGCTTCAAACAATAATAAATGCCCATTCTCCATTCTGAAAAAGATTAGTGGACTCAATTTTAGGTATGGGGGCCTATGCAACAACATTCCAACCTCTTTCTTCTTTGCCTCTTTTGCAGTGGGTTTAGTACCTCTTTATGACATGATCATTTGCCTTACAATATTTGAAAATTTAGGAGAGTTTTTTTATTTTCTTCTCAGCTTTGTATTCCTTCTTTAACTATGAAAAATTAGGAGAGTTTTGAGTGCTACTAGATGATCTCCATTTACCTTTGCCCTTTTGACTAGCTAGCAAAGCTTGATTTGCAATACAAATAATTGACATGTTTGGAAAATTTCAGTGAAGATGAAGATGGGAGAAGATGGTGATGATGATGATGAAGAAGATGAAGACGAAAAATCAGAAAATGACTACTTTTAACTTCCAATGTTGCAAATCTATGATCTTACCATCACAGTGCTCGTCCTTGAGCCACACTCACTAGCAACAATGTTGGTGCAATTAAAACCAAGTCCACATACTTGGTTGAGTAGCTTATGCTTGATTAATTGGCATAGCCTATGCAAGGCTTCATATGTTCAACCTCTTGTAAAATTACTTCACATTTACCTTTGTAAAAGTGGATTGTATCCACGTGGAGTTAGGAAGCTCTAGATCGCGAATCATTTTGGTTGTTGAGTGATGAGGGAATCTATCCTATACTTTAGCATCCAATTTTAGGTAGATGTTTGTATTTGAATTCAAGCTTTGGCTCCAAGTACAATTATAAAAAGAGGATCTAAAAGACACGTGTGTATCTCGAGCCCATGAGATCATTCTGAAGGATATTCATTGTGAAGTGGGATCTCATCTCATAGCTCAATCACCTCTCACACATTGAGAAATGTTAGATTTCCAATAACATTGTATTTGTACATCTTTTAATACATATATGATTATTACATTCTCATGTCACTTCTCTATCATAAATCTATCAAAATAGTGATCTTCTCGTACCTTGTTATCACTGTATAGATGATCATTTGCCATAATTTAAAGCATGCTAGACTCAGCATAGTGTCTACTACAATCCTACAAATTTTCATTGGTAATGCTTCCCTGGATCGTTAGATATTAATTCATCTTTACTCACTAGTTTGTTGACTATCACAGCCCGTAAATGTCTGGATGATGGTATGATTTGCTAAACATCTTTCTCTACATGTAGTCCATAATTTTTTATGAAATCACTCATGATTGTTAGCTTATTAAGTTAATTATAGTTCCATAAGCCAATTGTTGTTGTGCTCAGAGAATTGTTCAAAACACTAGACATGTGTATGAACTAAACTAGCAAGTTTTTGATCTTGCACTATCTTCCTACCTATCTATTTCGATCCTTCAAGTAGTGGATCATTTTCCAAGCAACATATGTGATTATTTATGTTCATTAGCTAGCTAAAGAGGCCCACTACACTCTCCATCCATCATTCTTAGCAGGTGTGAAGCAAGATCTAGCTACACCACTTCATCTCTTGTGACTATCCACCATCTCATCCAACAAACAGCACTGAAATTTGGTGTAGCCCAAGCATCAGCACCACCTCCTTTACTTGTGAATCCATGAAAATGTGAGGAGGATATGAAGATCATGAGCAATTGTGGTGAGCAAATGTGAGTGAAAAGCATGTACATGCACACACACACGCACACAAAGCAAGATCAAAAAGAGGAACAATGGAAAGCTTCAATAACACCAGAACTCTCTTACAAAAGCTTCAATCTCTGATAAGCCAACTCCCTGACAAGCTACTAAAAAGCTAACCTCAAAAATGAGCGCTCTAGCTCTTTTTATAGTTTTTTTACTAGTTTTGGCCTTGTTCAGACCTAGTATCTGACCTACTTGAAAATTAGGTTCCAAGGTTTATTTGAGGGCTCAAATAGAATCAAAAAATTATGAAAATTGATACATAGGTGCTTCCAATACTCCTCAAGCTCAAGGAATCCTTGGCTTGAACAAAATGGAGTTGCAAAAATGTGAAATGATGTTTACAATGGTTTTTAGTGATCAAAACCACTATTTCTATAAGGATTTCTTCTGAAATTTTGACATACACTTAGAGCTCCCTACATGCTCCTTCTTCTTGTGTGCCCACTTCTTTGATGCATTCTTGCACCTTGTGCTTGACCTTGAGTGTCAACACCTCATTAGGACCAGCATTAGATTGTCTGCCTATAAAAAGGGGCAGAAAAGTATCATACATGTCTTTGGAGCTAAAAGATGTCTCATTAGTACATGAAAGTATTCCATGCCCGCACAAAGCATACTGAGTTGCATTAAAGGCCTATTCAAGAAATTTGGCAATTATTCAAGTCCCATTTATATTACATATTATGTTAATTTCTTAAGTTTGATCCCAATCTTGATACCCATATATAATAATGTTATCTTCAATATTTAAGTTTCAATTTAATATACTCCAATCAAGAGATAATAACATGTTGTAGTGTGTGAATGAGTCGAAAACTAAAACATTGGGACACATTTTTCCTGTGTGATTCCCATTTTTTCCTGAATAGGCATTATTATCATTATGTCAATCTGAGCTTCTATGTTGGGGAGATCAATTTGGAATATGTGCCCACACATGTACATCTTTTCCCAAAGGCTCTACCTCAAGAGCAGTTTGAAGCTTTCTGCAAAGCTTTGGGCTTACTTCCTTTTTTGCATTGATCTCTTTCCACATAGCTTGGCACTTTCTTATACATAAGTGACAGCTCCTTGTTCATCGCATCACTCTTAGGGGGGATTTGTCAATATATTTTGGTAGTGATTTTTGGGTGTGTGTAGAAGTGCGAGAGACACACAAGAAGCACACACAAGGAGCAC